>JAJPGS010001385.1:0-194115 GCA_028654335.1 Alnus rubra | reverse complement strand
TCCAGATACTGCTGCTGAAATCAATTCTATAGTTTCCCCTTCTTTTTCATCTTTCAGGACTGATATTAATGCTCCTGCTGTAAACTTGGAAAACCAGACCACGGATAACGCCATAGAAATTAATTTATCACCTTCTCCTTCTTCATCTAGGACAAGAACTGATGTTCCTAGAGTTTTAGATTTGGAGAATGGAGTTTCGCATGAAGCCAGAAGGAGAAGGTTTAGATGATATAGCATTTTCCCAGAAGGAATAGATGAAATTAATATGAGGTTTCTTCCTAAATACCCTAATATAGTTGTGATTAATGAAATGTTTGTGTTTCGTTCTTTTGAATAAATATGTGTGCCAAATTCATGTATTCAGCTCAGAGTGCAATTATAAGTAAATCTTTTGTCCGTTTTATACAGAGAGTCAAATGTGTTGGGTCCTTTTGATGTGCTACGCTATTGATAATAGCATAACCGTGCTTTTTTTGTTAAGAATTGATTTTCATGGAAGAAACCTGTTGATGTTCTTCTTCGACATTGTACAAAACTTATAAACTTTGATGGTGTGTCATGACTTCTTTTCCAAATAGCAGATCATCATTTTTGTAAGATTTGTAGATGCTGCTACTAGCTTCTTACTTTCACAAATATTTTTTAGATGATTGCACGGTTATTATCTTTCAAAATTGCAATTGTTACTAATTGGACATGCCTTCTGCTCTCCTGGTCTTTATATTGTATGTTCCCACAAATTGAGTTCTAGGATGAAATATTTTTCTTGTCATTGTCTTGACTCTAATTAGGCTCTTATTGATGCTTTATGTTCTTGTTCAATATTTTAGTGGATTTCTCTCATTAGTTTGCGGGATGAATTAGAGAGTTCAATAGAAAGCAACGAACTGTGCAAACCCCTACTAACCTTGAGTGGAAAATGCTTCAAGAACACGGTTAAAGCATTTTTCCCACTTCTCTTCCCCCTCTGCCTTCTCTCTCGCTACTGCAGAATATATGGTGGCTTTTCTCCCTATCGGATTTAATATTCTTTTAGTACAAGTTGTGAAGTCGCAGCTAATGGATTAACCAAACCACATTAGGGTATCAAAGTTATTTGCCGGTACTTTGAGAGCTTTTGAGCACCTTTACGGACGCTCTATATTTGCACATGCACTGCAGGTTATAATTTCCGTAGATCTCCAAATTTCTTTATCATCTTTTTGGTCCAATGCATAGGAGGGGTTTCTTTCTTCTTTTATGTCATGAATGACGACAACGTCGTTTCCATCTCTCTCTCTTCCGTGTTCTTATGAGTAATCACTAACAACAACTAAGAAAACATGATTGATGGCAACTTGGTAAGATATGTCTATTTTGTTTATATGTTTCTTCATAAAGGATCAGCTTCAAATATACACAGCAATCAAATTCAATGTTCATCCGTCCAGCTAATACTAACCCATCCAACAAAAAACCTTAAAAACAAACTCAATAAAATGTATGAGTGGATTGAGATAATAACCAACAACGATAATTGAGGATAAACAAAATGGGTTGAGAGGGCATTCTTGCAATAAAATGTGTTCGTCAGATTTCCTTTTTTTTTTTGTGTGTCGACAACTAAGATTTATCTTTGTTCGGTTTGTTCTAATATCAAGTAATGTTAGAAAACCTATGTCTTTATTGTGTTATTTCAAAAATTCAATCATGATTTTAAAAATCACCTTAATTTTGGAAGAACACAAAAAAAACATAAGTATTTCTTCTAGCATTACACAATATTACAATAAGGCCTAACAAAGATAAATCTTAATTATTGACAAAAAAAGAAAAAAAAGAAAAAAGAAAGAAAAGAAAACCAACTTAGTTAGCTCACTTCTAGCATTACTCGATATTACATATTGGGTCTAAATGAGCCATTTGTTTTTAACTTTAACTTTTCCAAAGCCTACATTATACAGGCCCAATCACTGCATATATCAATTAATAATAAGAAAAATAAAGGGTCGTGTGAAATGAACGAGAGCCATCATCCCCTCGAAACGACCGTGGCCTGAAGACTACAGAGAGGACCGAGAGGTTGTGTGAGTGGGGGATTGTTTGTGAATGGGACGAAAAATGGAATGGGCAGGGCGGGCGAACCACATGGGAGGGATTCCGAGAAAGCTGGTGTTCATGGCGGTGGGTGCGTTCGCCAAGGCCGTTGCCACTCTTCTCAACTCCACCTCCGTCCACAACGCCGATACCCTCATTCGCCTTGTCCGATCCCGACCGCTGGGTCCCCCTCCTCACTGTCAGCAATCACATGTCCACGTATACCTCCACCTCTCTTCTTAGTCACTTGAGCATATATGATGTTACGCAATTTGGTGAGTGTGGTATGATTTTGTGACAGGTTGGACGATCCGCTCATGTGGGATTCAAGGGTTTTCCCTTGTTCGACGTAAAACTGGCTCGATGGGTACTCGCTGCCGAGGACATTTGCTTTAAGAATGCGCTGCTTTCCTATTTCTTCCGACTTGGTATGTAAAGTTGCGTTTTTGCAGTCCCAGATTCTGCTACTGGTTGCTATCTAGACATGCTTTTTCTGATGGATTGGATGCCTTTGAAACCTTGTTTCTGAATTGAATTATTTTTCAGGGAAATGCATACCTATAACAAGGGGTGCTGGGATTTATCAAGAACACATGAACGAAGCTCTTGATCGCTTAAGTGATGGAGAATGGGTATTTACTTGATATTACACTTTTTTACTCCACATGCATATGAGATTTCAAATCCATATGCACCGGAAATGCATACCTATTACAAGGTGTGCTGGGATTTATCAAGAACACATGAACGAAGCTCTTGATCGCTTAAGTGATGGAGCAATGGGTATTTACTTGATATTGTACACTTTTTACTCCATATGCATATAAGATTTCTACTCCATATGCATTGGAAATACATAGCTATGTTTTTCTTCTTCTTCTTCTTCTTCTTTTTTTTTTTTTTTTTTTTTTTTTTTTTTTTTTCCTCATAGTTTTGCTACGGAAACTGGGAATGTCTCCAGATCCTTTAGCTCAACGTCTTGTTTTGTTTCTGTGTTCATGCAACATAGATTGGGTTAATTGTAGTCTAGTTCAGATCGCTGAGCACCGGGGGGGGGGGAAGTGAATCCATTGTCAATATAGTGTTATCATATGAATAGGCCAAATTCGTTTGCTTAGGTTGTCTAGTTTTACTTTTAAGCAAGTCCATCTGCATGGATAGATAAAGATTCTGTAGGCCGGAGTTTACACGTAGAAACATTGTGTAGGTCTTGGTGACCAATGACTCGATGGGTTCCTCTTAGGAAGTCATTGGTAGTTTCTGAGCTGATGGCATGGTACCTTATCAAATTGGTTAGTGCTATTGTTTGAGCTCAAGTTATCATAGATACTAAAATTGTTGGAAACCGTTTAAAATTTAATTGACTTGTGCTTTGATTTGATTTATTTTTGTATTCATTAAGAACATATTTTTCCTGCTGGCCAGCTGCATACGTTTCCAGAGGGAAAAGTGTCCCAAGAAGATGGACCTATAAGACGATTAAAATGGGGAACTGCTAGTCTCATTGTTCGTGCCCCTGTAACCCCAATAGTTTGCCAATTGTCCATCATGGCTTTGAAGAGGTAGTTTCCCCCCATTTTTATCGACATTATCACTGTAAAATTTCTTGATATATTTCAACGTCTCTGTTATTTGATTTGGTTGGATAAGTTAGTTGGACTGCTTAACACCCCCCCCCCCCCCTCCTCCTCCTCTCTTCTCTCTCTCTCTCTCTCACCCAACACAGACATGCACATGCACAAAAATAACCTGCTTAAATTTTGGCATAAAATATCATAATAACACAACCATCTAGATTATGCACTATTCTTAATTAACATATTTTCAATAACCAAAACAATATATGTTTTAACCGTATCAAGACTTAACATTTGCTGCAGCATTTGTCTTTGGGGCACTTGCTGCCACTAGTATGACTGCGTCTGCCTCTAATTGAGGTTGGTGTAAAAACTGAAGTCAATTTTGATCATCACTTGTATTCACCTGGGATTACTACTATCTCCCTTGCTCTCCCTGTGATAATTTCTGTTTCCTGTTTTGCTACCATTATGTGAAGAGTTTAATTTCTGGTATAGTTATGTTAGTAGTTGCCTCATGCTCTGCAACAAGATGAGGTGCATGTTTTATCATGTGTATCTGCATGTAGTTGTTCGTGTCATCTTGGACATGTGTGGCTCTTCAAAAATCCTGGTTAATGTTAAAATTATGGATGAACACTTGTTTTCAGATTGTGCAATCTTATCCATCTTGGCATACAACATACTTTTACCTCAAAATTGTTAATTTATTTTGTTCAAATTCTGAGAAAAGGATTTGATTTAATCCGCTAATGTCCATTTGTTCATTTTGGCCTACTTCACATTTGCTCCCATTCAAATATCCAGGTCATGCCCGAGAAATTTTAGGTGGTGGAAGGCTCCTTTTCCACTATGTAATAAGAATATTAACATAATTGTTGGCGAGCCAATAGAATTTGACCTCCCCAAAATGAGGCAGACGGCTATATCTATGTCTCGCAATTTGTCACTTCCTACTGCAGGATGGCACCATTGGCACGGCGCTTCCCCTAATGGAATGGATGAGGGAGCGCAGAGATGTCTCTATGCTACAATTTCCGAGCAATCCATACTGTCATGGAGAGCCTAAGAAGTTTCTCTAGAAGTTTTCTGAAATCAAAGGCGTAAAATCTATGCATTTTTTGAAGAAGTGGAAAGTCTGGCTGTGTATTCTATTGTGAAGCAGCAGTAGGACAATCAGATTTTAACCATATTGAATTAGTTTGTAATGGTGAGCATTTTTGGGCAATGAATCATAAAATGTAAAACAAAACCTCGTGATCAACATGAGGAATACATTTGTTAATTCGAAGAATTATGAAATTTCTTCTCTTGCATTCTTGTTGAATGGATGAAACCGTCATTTTAACGCCAATTCTCTTGGGAATCCTATGTGGGAGTCACAGCCATAGACGAAAGACCACATCATCTTGGAGTTGAAATTAGAAGGAAATCCCCCTTGCTGGTATGGTTTTTGCTGCTCAAAACCTCTTTGGGGTGTTCTATTTGATCACTACTTTTTCTTATTTTGTTTGTGTCTTGGTAGGATCCGCTCTTTATACGCTGCTTTCTTAGGGAGGTTGGCAAGTTAGAATCAGGAGCAGAGAACTGCCTCCCATTGCCTCCATCAAATGCTTATTTAGTGCGACAGTTTCTTGTCAACATAACAATGAATTTTGAGATAAACAGAATTAAATAAAAAAAAAAAAATCTTGAATTGGTAAGTGAAAACTATTGCTCCGGGACCCGGGTTCTGCATCAGTGCATCTGGTGTTTGCTCAGGGCATGCCCCTATTTTATATAACAAAATTAAAATAGAATTCTGACAGCTACCTTTAGAAGACAAAATAATCTTTTCAGGTCCATGGCAAATCTGAACGTTCCATAGCATCAAAACTCTTAGGAGTCTTTTTGCTCCAAGCCCTACCAACCACAGGTATGTAGGAAAGCATTGAAAATATTCCAAAAGTTGATACTTTTAATTCTGTTGCCTTTCTCTTCTTAATATAAAAATTCACTATCACATCCTTTTGACACAAAATTCACTCCAATTGCCCTTCACATACGAGAGGCAAAATACGAACCAAAAAATGGACAATGTCATCATTTGATATTCTCTGAATTTTTTTTTTCCCTAAAAAAAGGAAAACAAAAAGAGAAAACGAATAAAGAATTATATTCCGGAACAAAGTCATTCACTCTCTCCCACACCACAAAGGCAAAAGCGAAAAATTGCAAGTAATTACACCATCATGTTTCAACATCAATAACTCCCTGTGCTTGTTGTAACAGGAAATGGAAATCAGATCTTTGTCCCAGGATGGGTGGCGGATCCACATCAGATAGGTTGATGTCAGTGCCACTCAAGGATCGGAACATCTCTTCCATTGAAAAGGGTATGCTGAAATTTTTGTCACATTGCCATCAGCAACTTTTTATGTTATAAAATTCATTGAGGTTTTGAAGTCGATACCTTGAATCCACGTCGAGCAAGAAAGAATTATTGGGCATATTAATTGAATCTTCTGCCATCAAGACTCTCATTCTGCCAATTACCTGAGAATTTCCGTAATTCAATATATACACAATTAAAAAAGAGATCCCTATTTGGCATTGTACTACTTTTAGGAAAATGCTTGGGTATTACAGTTTTTTTCTACAATTTTCTTACAAATTCATGTTCGCGATAATTTGTAAGAAATTTGTAATAAAAGTTGTAGTACCCCCTTAATAGCCACCGGCTACCTTTTAAGTACCATACATGCACTGCCAGTACTGCCACTGGCTACCTTAAGTACATACTGTAACCATTTCAATGTGAAACACACAAAAGTTAAAAGTGACATGCAGATTATAATATAGAACAAAAGTTGTGAGAGTACTCACATCTGGAGATAATCCGTGCGTTCCATATTTGTCATCCCAGAGCATAGTTCCAATGCGATATATTTGCGGAAGGCTCAATATCTATGGAGAAAAAGAAAAGCAAGAAAAGAGCATTAGCTAGATTTGTAAGTAGTAGAGAATTCAATTTTGTCCTATACTGGATGGCTGAGAAATCTGATTTTAACGGTAATGAAATAGAATTTCCCCTTTTAAGACTCATCTTGTTTTTGTTTTCTATGAAATCTCTTCCAACTAACCATGCAGTTGTGTTACTCCAATTAGAGTGCACTTCTTTTTGTTTTAAAATCAAGTATCAAATATTTGAAATTCTGGGGCTCAAAGTATCTTCTTCTTTCATACTAAAAATGGTTAGCATACACCGTACGTGTGAGTGGTTAATATTACATAATTGAGCTCAAACTTATAAGCTTACGTTTTGGATTGAATGGTGTCCTACCATGCTATAATTATGGTGTCATTAAAGCCTCCCAATCTCCTTAACAGTTAGAAAAGGGAATTTTTAAAAAAAAAAAAAAAAAAAAAATTAAAATGCTCTTCATAGTAGAACAAAGTTGGTTACCGGGCAGAGCTCATTTGTGATCTCATCCAAAGATTTCTGAGCTTTCTGATGCAACACCTGCAAAGGAATCTAATTCTGAACCCTTACCTTTTAAATAGGTTTATTGGCTTAATTATCTGGGTTCAAGGGAATATACCAGAACCCGACAGCTTGCCTTATGTGTTGGAGTTCATCCCAAGACGATCCAGTGTACTGTAAAAAGCAACGAAATGATATCACTTTTTCCTCCTCGATCAACTCATTTTACTCTTGGCGGAATTACAGACAAGTGTCAGTACCTGATTTGTTGTTTTGAGACACCAATGATCCAATTCCTGCAAACCTGCCTTTAGATATTCTCCATTGCTAAATGAGCAGCACTCACGACGAAGCAATAAGCTGCCAGACCATAAATTTCAAACTTCTATTAGTGGTTATGCATTGAAATTGATGTCTTTCTGAAGCTGTTTTTGTGTAGGTTTGTAGTATAAAAGTCTGCTCACCTATTAAAGAGCTGTACGTTGATGAATGAAAAGACCTGACTAAAGATCTTTCTTGTGATCATTGGAGGGACCTGAAGGTCACAAAACTAAGATGAATCTGCCGCAATTGGAAGACCTAGAAGAAAAAAAAAAAAAAAAATACTGGAAGAAGATTGGATTTTGCTTACATGTTTCCCAGACATTACACCCAAGGTATGATCAAGCTTATTGACAATGCTCTGCCAATGTATGTTTGATGTTTGTTGCTTGGCAACTATATTTGAATGGATACTTTTAGATGACCCCCTTGTTGATCTGACCCGTGCAGATCTTGGTGCCTGTTTATGATACTTAAGAATTTAGTTTCAGATGCAAAGTTTGTTGATTTGTAAAAAAATTTGTGTCTGAGATGCTTACCTGAATGCACAAGTTAAGCAATGGGCTGATCTCTTTCTTCAAACCATCACGTATCATCCCATATATTTTCTCAACACATGCAGTTAGATGCTGCTTAAATAGAAGGGCTGGGTACTTAGCTTCCACTTTCAACTGTTCATTCGGCTTCCCCACCATTCCACTGTAACCGCTTGAAATTCCCGTGCCCAATGAAGATGGACGGGAACCCTGAGATTTTATATTTACAACTATAAATTTTCAAATGGGTTTTGATGTACCAAAGAATTCACTTTTGGAAGCTTACTTGTGCCATTCTACAAAATAAGGTGGCAGGGGAATTCCGATTACGATGTGAAGCTGCACTAGTTGTATTGTTTGCCTTGAGTGTACTTTGTAGAAGAAACAAAAGGGTAGAAGTTGTTGAAAGCCAATGTGCTAAATCAGTGACATTGTCTTGACTCTTCAAGGACATTAAATTGAAAATTAATTTCACATGTCAACAAGTTGATCACATTATCATACTTAATTTAGAATGTTGAGAGCATGCTTAATATGCTTCATTTTTTGGAAGGGTCCTACCTCTGTAGATGAACGAATTGTTTGAATAATCCTGTCAAATAGATTTGTCTTCTCTGCTTCAAAAGACCTCCACTGAAGAAGTGCTTTGTATACAATACAGGCTGCGACTGGTCTGTTCTTATCAAATCGTTTATCCTCCATGAAATATTTGAGTAGTACATCGTGATTTTCCTGTTTAAATGGAAAATAAAATAGAATTTACTCTGTAGTGAATAGTGACTATCCAAGCAAAACTGGCACTATATTCTAGGACTTCCACATTTGCAGTGTATCTGCCTATAATTTCAGCTTTCAACAAAATACCTGCTGCCTGTCTGTGAGTGATCTTTGTTTAGTTAGGACTGGGACAAGACATCCTGATTCCTGAAAAAAGAATGAATTCATTATTTTGGAAATAAAATAGATTAGTATCTATTAATTGTAATCCGTTGAAATTCTTATCAAAGAAAAAAAAATTGTTATCTGTTGAAATTTATTTGAGAAAGCAGATGATACTTTTGTTGTTTGATGTTCTTCCTCCGTTTGATGTCCATTAGCAAAACACTGCACCATTTTAGAAGGATAGCCTCAAATAGTCAAGTAACTTCACCAACAAAAGGCAAATTAAAGCAGTGTACCGCCTTGACAACCCCACCGCCCTCCCGACGCCAAAAAAAAAAAGGTAGTGTACCTTGACTTGTGGTAGCACCCTTTCAGGAGTAGCTATCTCCTTCACAACTGTTGTCTTGTTGCGGAGCAGTTCATTCTCTGACTCCAAAATTGCAATGTTGCTCTTGAGGCTGGACAAAAAGTAAAACCTTCAGAAATGTGCATAGTGAATAGGTTAGTAGTTTCAGCTCGCTTCTGTTCCAAAAGCTCACGGTGAACTGAAATTATGCCTAAGCAACTCATTTTGACCCAGTGACATTAGATAAAATCTTGGAGTTGCTTTATTGCAAAGTATAACTTCTACTGTATTATTGACTACATTTTTCCCTTCAATGAAATCATTTCATGGTTTAACACTAACTTGACAAGGTGCTGCATGCAAGAAAAACAGTGTCTAAAAAGTAAATGTTTTAATGATATGTCTAATTTTCCAGTGTCTGATTGTCATTTCTAATGTATTTTTGAGCAACATAAATACTAGCTGGTCTTCAATCAGATTCATTTGTGTCCAACTGCATTCTCATCATCTTGATTGCATAGCGATAAAGATAAATATATCCATATTTTCTAAGCTGACTTTGCTGATTTCTACAAAACAAAAGGAGCTAACATATTGCATGTTTCTTTCGTCACATGATAGACATCATGGTCAACCCAACTTTTCTGATCTTCTTCACAGATTAATGCTCAAATTTTTCTAAAGTTGCTAATAGTTTACTCAAGCACAAATAACCCCCACCCCGAGAGAAAAAAGAAAAGAATATTGCAAACTGACGTCTTCAATTCTTCGGAGAGGTCCTCCTTTGTTGATGCAACCAAAGCCTGTTGGCGTAGAACCTGATTCTCGGATTCAAGGTTTGATAAGTTCAATTCTAATCTGAAATCATAAATAAGAGTTATTAAACCCTAGATTTTGATGATAAGAGTTGTCTGCACAATCAATACTCAGTTGACTACCTTTCAATATTCTCTTGAAGTAATGCTGCTTTTAGCTGTGCTTCTTCTGCCTCTTTAAGCCTTGTTTTGTTCTCTTTTTCAGCTTCGGAATACTTTTTCTCAAATTCCTCAATTTTTGTCTTCAGCTCTCTTACCTCACCCTACATAATCGCAACTTATATAAGTAACCTGTCACAATATTTGCTAGTTTTTTTTTTATAAGTAATTTCAAATTCATCAATAAAGCGCAGAGGAGCGCAACCCTAATACACGAGAAGTATACAAGAGCGCCCCTAAAAGGGAGGAACAGGTAATAAATTTAGAAAGTTTACAAAAGTAAAAACACCTAGGTGGCAAAGACTGGACGCTAACCAAAGAAATAGCGTGTTAAGCACACGCTAGTTGCAAAATCTATTTACCAATAAATGTGTTTAGTGTCATTCTCTTGCACATTTTTTTTAATTTAAATTTACTATTAAATTTGTGATATCGGTCCCATATATTTAATGGTAGATTTGTATCTCTTTTTCGGAGATGGGCAAAAAATACGCAAGAGAAAACCAAACATTTTTCATTTATGAATGCATACGGTTGTATCTTCATGAGTGGTAAGACTTGTCTGTCTCTCATCCCCTAAATATTTGTGATCTATGATTTTTCATCATAAGTTTATATATTCGTTGACTTATAGTTTTCTGAGTATTCTCACTCGTTGTGCCACCATCCAATCGTAGCACCAGCGTATTTTAGATTTTTGGCTATGCCATATATAGCTACATAACGCAACCCTGTGTAGGATATTATGTGCAGCAACCTTGTGTGGGATATCATGTGCAGGGCCATTTTACTGTTGGAAACTCTTTTTCTCTTTCTTTTACTATTAAGGGAGCCTTATTTCTGTATAGAATTTAATTCATTCGTTCCATCATAAAATCATTAAATCATTTGCTACTAATGTTATTTCTGTAAAAGAAATATTTAGGAGAAAAGTATACTTATCCGTCAAGGCTCAAACTACCCCTTATTGTCAATGTTCCTCCAAACTATAAATTGAGTCAATATCTTCCAAACTACCAAATATTGTCAACGTACCTTATTTGTCCTATGTTTTAGGAAACAAGTATTGGAGTGTATTTTATGAGATTACTATGGCCCACGAGCAGCTATATATTTCAAGTTCTTGATAGAAAGTTTAGAGAGGGGGCATGATTTTCAGTCGAAGGATTGGTGGAGGGAGTGGATAAAGCTTACAAATGATTGGAAAAGGAGCAGGGGAGAAATGATAGAGGAGGACCTTTAACTAGCCCCACTCCCCCTATTTTCAATAAAAAATACAATTTTATTCACTAAAGCGTACTTTTTGATTGTTTTGTTTTTCTTTTTTGAATAAAATTGTATTTTTTATTGAAAAGAGGGGGAGGGGGGCCGGTTAAAGGTTCCCCCTCTATCATTTCTCGGAGCAGGAACCCACGACACTGTTTGGTGACCCATGGCAGTCCCATGGGTCACCATTTTTTTTTTGTGGAACTTTTTGAATTTATTTTTATTAAGAGTATTTTTGTCATTGAGGGGGACATTGACAGTTTTTGGTAGTTTGGGGATATTGACACAATCCATAGTTTTTTTTTTTTTTGTGGAGTGGGGGGAGACATTGACAATGATGTAGTAGTTTGAGAGGGGTATGTGTAATTTTCTCAAGATTTAAAACTATTTGTGCACTTCATGTATTCATGTACTAATTTGGAAGAAGTGCTAGAAAATTAATTAAATAATTAAATTCATCATTTTCTTATAAGCTTAATTTTTTGAGATAAATGACGATTTAACACGGTATCAGAATAAATGTCTTGAATTTGAATCCTAACTCCACAGTTTATCTCTCATTTTAATAAACTATTTTACGTGTTAGACTTCACTTGTTAAGGGAGAGCTTGAGCCTCCGTGTGAGGAGAGTGGACAACTGGTGATTTAAAAAAAGAAACATAAAAGCTACTTCAAATGTATCTGTAACCTAGGATTTTTGTAGGTCATGTATTATTTGCCACCAATAGGTAATGAATACAAAAGGAGAGTTTTTAGAAGTTACTTCCAGTTCCTCATTGTGATTTTTCAGTAACTGCAACTTGGTGTTGTCCACAACTGGAACCTCTTTAATGACTGCTGGAGCTTGCTCAATGGCTAGCTTTGCTGCTTCTTTCTCATGAATGATTGCGGCATGGGCTTCTTCCAGTTGCCCTTGCATTTCGTGTAAAGCATTTTGTAACTTTGCGATTTCTTGTCCTCTTGCTTCTTCAAGATCAATCTGCAAGACATTGTTTGTTTTTGACGAACTTAAGTGGACCAACTCTTTTATGGACTCAGCATGAAATTGACGTCTTCCAATTAGTTAGTTTCTTGAATGCTCTAAAAATATACGGCTGAATGTGACTAGAAATTTAGAAAATGTGATTAAACTTGAATGTGAGCTCAAATCTGGATTTTGTGAATTAAATCTAAACTTATATTGAATCAACAAACTAAAGACGAGTAGAAAATAGCTGAGCCTCTCCATCTAGGACCGTGAGTTTGTAAAAGATAAGTGTATACTGTAAGTAAAATGTCATTCGCCTTTTCTTTTCTTTTCTTTTCTTTTCCATCAAATGGTGGCAGTAGGCTTAGAAAATGGGGATGACCCTCCCCCTCCTTAATCCCTTCTTAAGGGGAAGAGGCCGCTTAGTTACAAAATAATGGTACCAAGTCAAAATATTCACATCAGTTTAATAATATCATATACTTTTTTATATGATTCATTATGTTACTTAGTATAATTGGATTTAAGCCAAGCAATTTACATGTTAGTTGATGGAGAATATACCCTTAAGTGCTTTTCAAATTCTAGTCTCCATGTTAGCTCTTCTACACGCTTCTCCAACTTGTCCTTTGCTTCCTTAAGTGCCCCCGTTTCTCTTGCAGCCTGCATCAGGGAGTTTGTTGTTTTCATTATGCACTTACTTTCAATCAATCTAGTCTTAAAGAATAATTGAAGCCAAGAAGTGAACAGAAGTGCCAGTGTAAAGCTTGTATGAGAAGTAAAGCTCACCATTTTGAGCTTTCTAAGCTCTTTCCTTGCGACCCTCGCTCTCCAGAGACATTGAAGTGTAAGAGTTGCTTTCTTCTGCTGTTTATAACCAGAGAGAGCTTGGAATCTTCTCCATTGAGTCTGTCAGAAGAATGATTGATTGACAGTGTAATCAAAATCATTAGTCCAAAGTTGTTGGTTGATAAATGATTCATTGGAGTATAAAACCTTTCTCAAATGACTTTTATTATAATTCATTTATGTGACAATTATAGGCATGCATGTAATACCAAGCTTTACTCATTTCCTTCAACCAAGAAGAGGGACCTGAATCTAGTTTGTTTGACTAGGTACTTATCAAATTGTTTATATTCACCCTAATCTTGAACGTGTTTCCTATATTATTTCTGTAATTGTGGATAATTTTCTTGAATGAAGACACATCCTATCTTTCAAGATGCACTTTCACAAGTACCATTAAATTAAATAAAAAAATGTTGTTTCTTGTTCCGAAAATATCCTAGATCATGAATTATTTAGATGCAATATAATTTCCATCTCAAAAGTTTCACTATGCAGTCCTGTATTTTATCCCAGCCAGAGGATTTATTACCTGAATGCTGGTTGTAGCCTTCGTTCTTCTTCTGTATCTGTATTCATTTCGAGCTGCCATTGCTCGTAACCCAGTTTGAATAACTATTGCTGATGCTACTAATTTTGTGTATGATTTTCTATCAGTGTGAGCACGCACATGTTTTTGTATGCGGATTGAAGCAGCTTCCTTTCTCATACACTCATATAGCTTACGTGCAAGTTGTGCTGCATGTAGAAGAGGCAAGAGAAACTGTCACATTTTCATTTAGTTCCAGCAAGGACTGTGAAAATTGATAGTTGCTCTTTATACATTAGGATAAAGCCCAAAAATAGCCCAGATGTTGGAGCTCATTGTCCCAAAAGCGTAACTGAAAATGTATGTCAAAGCTAAACAACTGGAGGGGGTTCAGAAAAAATGGCTCTGGTACTGTGATGGTTAACAATGTATATCAGGTTCATACATGCTAACAAGGTAACCAGGACCTATCTATAGGATCAAACTGAATTTAAGCCCCACCAATCTGATCATGAAGTTCAAGAGAAGATGTTTACGAAAGTGATTTTTCAGAAACAGCAATATGACTGATTTTGGGCTGAGTCGTCTAAGAATCTAACCCAAAGGAAACTCTTCTAAAAAGGAAGGATACATACCTAAATATGAACTGCTAAAGTAAGCAGCCAACCTTAGGTTTGCTATAGGTGGGCGGACTTATGTGCTTTGGTAGTTCTAAGAGATACATTTTACACGTATAACAGATATTTTCTCATTTACAAGCTATGATACAATATAGAATGACATGGGAGAAAGAGAACAACCGTACCTCTCCAAAGTTTCTGGACATTAATGGTAGACCTTTGCAGGGCAATGAACTCTTTTCTGGTCAGATGTGTTCGAATTTGCCGTTGGATGCGTCTGGCAGCATTAGCCAAGACTTCAGTTCTCCTCGCATCTAATTCGGCCATCTGCCCAGCTCTAAGAAACACCTTTGTTTTCCCAATCTGAAGTACAGCATTAAGGAGACAACTGTCACAACACATAAGAAACTTTTCTTTGGAAATTAATGCACAATGATCCTAACTATTGTTGCATCATATTGGTAGTTCCAACTTTAGAGTGACCTGATAGCCCTTCAAGCCCATTCTGTCGCAGATGGCAGTAGATGCTGATTTTTCATCGGATCTGCGCGGGAGAAACCACTTAACTATCAAGGTTGTGAATAGACAAAGTCAAAATAAGTGTAGTTAAACTCATCTAAAATGAAGATATCTCAACGATACTTATAAATTACGGATTTGTTAAATATAGAGCAGGCAGCTCATATTCTAGCCTTGAACCTTGAGTTCCTGGCTTCCTTTGTATCCTATAAGTAAAGATGTGAGATAAAACCTGAAGGTTATGATTATACTTTCTAAATTGAGTGAGTTTATACCCATCAAGAACATCAGGAGCTAGCATTCCAAAACGATCGAGGAACTCATCAAATGATCTTTTTGTTGGATACCCAGCACAACTTATCCTAATAGCCTCTAATACACCCTGCCAGAACACCATTTGAAGGAGCATTATCAATAGGTCAACTTCTGATACTTTCTGGAAAATGCTATTTATTCTGTGAGGTAGAAGAGGAATTTTAGTTACCCCGCATCTTAACTGGTTTAAGACATTGAAGTTCTCAAAGATTCCAGGCTTCAAAACTGTGTTGGGCTTTACACATCTGATGTAATGTGGTTCTGTTGTGTTCAGTGTTTCCATCAAAGATTGTAGTTGTTGCTGGATTTTGAAGTGAGCAGGACTAAGGTCAGGGTCACAGCATTTACAGAATCAGATAAATGCTACAATGGAAAGTTGCTTACCTTGAAGCGAGTACCAATGGAAGAGAACTTAGATTGCTTTGATGTCTCCTCAGGTAGCGGAGGGAAAAGATTAGCAACGAATGGGCACTTGGATGCATTTAGTAGAGCTTGATGTTCTGCTACAACATAATCCTTGTTTTTGTCAAGAAATTGGTCTGCTTGGTAGATGACCTGTTGAGCATAAGGCTTTACAGTGAGAAACCAAATTTCTTAGCATTGTGGTTGGGGATAAGATTTAAAAAATCACTTACATCTCCAGCATAATGGTTGATTATAAAGTCTGTTCGAGCAAGTTTTGGCTTGCTGAAGCGCTTGTGCCCTTTATATGTCTGATACATCTTTTGTGCAAATGTCTCATGGGTTGCCTTGGGAAACATACTGCAGCAGAAGTGAACTTGTTTATTATGTCTATGCTTTCAGTATCGATGCACTTTCTCTATTTCCCAAATTTTTTTTAATTATTTATTATTGTTACTATTTTTACTGTTAGGAGGAGATGAGGTTTCCTTTTACCTAAATGAAAAAATATGGACGTAAACAGTTTATTGCCTAAGCTATCGTCTGACATGGGTGCAAGGTGCAGGACCTGCTTAAGTATATTATAAGCAGGTATTTTAGAAACTGAGATATTCATGAGTTGCAAGTAGGCAAAATGCATACCAGGCTTCATCAAGAAGAGCAATTATACCCCCAGGTTTCTGCATGTAAGGACATAGAGGCATAATTCAGGGTTCCATGCAATAGACAAAAAATGTGTTCGGTGGACATGCAATGGCCTTTGTGAGTCAGTACCTTCTCAATAAGATCCAAAACATCCTGGTTGTCCACAAACTCTACGTAGCTCCAATTGATTTCCTCCTTTGTGTACTCCTCTTGCTCCATCTTGAATACATGCTGTGGAGAAAGATGCCTATTTATTTAAAATAATCTCAGTATGATGATGTTCAAACTGTATCCAGAATGTCTTTCTTACCTGATTAAAATGTTGTTGCAACTTCTCATTTGTGAGGTTAATACATAGCTGCTCAAAACTACCAAATGGAACATTTAAAATAGATATTTCTTTAAAAGAAATGTTTTTCTGTTGATAAGTAATCATGTTCTGACATTATTATACCTGTTGAGCTTGAAGCTTTCAAAGCCATATATATCAAGGACTCCAATTAAGCTTGCTGCGTTAGGATCTTGACCAATTGAACTGTTTATCTTATCCACAATCCTGCATAGTTGAAGAATTTGCTCACTGTAATTCAGTCCTTGTCCAGTCAAACAAATTTAGGTTGGAAGAAATTAGAAATCAATTGGTATTGGTTTGGAGACAGTCATGAATGCCGATCTGTTGAGCCTGGTTTCATGTTTCCTAGGTAACATGGGTTGGCTGAGTTAGAGGTGTTTAAATTTAATATTGGAGCACTGTGGCTACCTGCCTGGATAATATCACTAATTGCTTGTTCCAGATTAAAGAGTTCAATCTAGTTTGCCTACCAATCAAACAGCCAGGAGTATACAGTCTTTGCCAAGGCGTCACGACTTAAGGCAGCTCGGTCTGGGTCTAGTGGTTTTGTAATGTTACCATCGGGAGTCACTATGACACGCTTACAAAGTGAGTCTTCTAGCATCTTCTCATCACACCTGAAGAAGCATACACCAAGGCAACAGAGAGGTATCATTAGAAACTCGCAAGAAGTTAATTTCTGTTCCGGTGGTCCAAATAGATCAGATTTCTACATGAGCAGCTCTGCGGCAGTTTGAAGATGGAATTTTGATTTCTCGTCTTTTAGTTTGGAAGAATCAACTTCCTTCCCTTTGATGAAGTTAATGTTCCCAAGATGGAGGATTGCGCCCACCACGCGGAATATAGCATCCTGCAGAAGAAACCATTTCTATTAATTTTAATAATGAACAAGTAAATCTTCAATTTGTTAGTATGTACTAATGCAAAGGCTAAAGACCTGCTCATCCTGGCTGATCCCTACAATATCCATGGCATTTCTGGTCTCCAAATACTCCCTTGCATCATCTACATTTGCTACTTCATAACAGTTTGATTGATTAAGATAATGGAATGTCCTCGGGTCCCCCAACTTGAATTTTTTAACATCCTGTAAGGGAACACCATTTCAGCTAGATGTTTATTATGCCTGAATTGGTTGCTGTGTAGAAAAATGTAGGGAAGTCACCTCCGGCGGTGCTGCACACAGCATGTAGAAACAATGATAGTTTCTCTCTGGATCGGAGACTTGGCACACACGTGACCTTTCAAGAAGATATGTACGAATTGCAGCTCCAGATATCTTTCCATGCTTATCAAATTGAATCTCAACAAATTTACCAAAACGACTGGTAAAGCCACCAAATGATGTAAGTTGAACCAGAAAGAAAACTAGTATTAAAAAAAAATGTATGTAATGCAAGAAAGATTACCAAAGCATATCACCTGGAATTATTGTTTTTCACAGTTTTGGCATTCCCAAATGCTTCCAAGACTGGGTTGGACTGAGATGAGGAGAAAATCAGTCTTCATTTTTATCCATTGGAAGTAGTTAATATACAAGAAATAGTTCAAGCTCACCTCCAAAACCTGTTGTTCTACTGTTCTTCCTTCTGTGACAGATCTGCCCCCCATGAATGCAAGGTATCTCATGAGCATTTTTGTTGTCTCCGTTTTACCAGCTCCACTCTCTCCACTTACCAAAATGGACTGGCTTCCCTGTTCATTTATCATTGCCCTGATATATATATAGTTAGTCAACTCTTCTTTTTAATAGATAAGCTAGTTTCTACACTGGTTATATACCTATAACAAGTGTCTGCAACAGCAAAGAGGTGTGGACTCAGCTCTCCAAATGCAGCTCCCTTATACTGCTGCATCATGTGGATGTCGTACAAGTGTGGCAGTCTCCGAAAAGGATTCACCGCTATTAGAATGTTCCCAGTGTAAGTCTGCTTATTTCATCACTGCTTATCAGTATTTCCGGTTCTTGTTATATCTTTACTATTTAGCGTTCAAGGCATGCATTACTAAATAGCTTCACTGAAGTGGTGTTGATTAGGGTGGATGTTACTCACATATATCTCATTGAGTGCAAACCGACAGGCAAGGTTATGCAGGACTCCTGGCTCATGGAGGTAAGCTAACTTGGTCATGTCATCGACCCCTGCTGGTGGTGCTTCTGTGTCTTTTGGGTATATACATGAAATGTCTGCAATTATCTGAAATTTATGTAAATGCTTATCTTTAGTCTAGATACCGCGTGAGCATGCCTGAGATATCAATCATTCAAACTCCATAAGACCTACCATCAGCTACATAATTCCTTATTGTTTCCTAAAAGTTGGTAGATGGATTTTTAAAGCCAAAACAATCATCTTGACAATCGAACTGAGATTTGAATTCTCGTTAAATACAGAAAACAAAATTGTACTAGAGACCCTTATTTTTTTTTGAGTTTTGTCCATGTGAGAGAACTAATTATAGGTGCATTGATTCTAACTTGAACACTGTTTTATTGTTAAATTATGTATGCTTTTCAAAATATCCATACTGGCATACTGCTATAAATTAGAGTGAAATGACGGGTGGCAGTTTACTAGCACATAAAATTTCAGATGTTAATAGATTAACGTGGTTAAAGGCCTCCAAGAAAGCTTATAGATCTTCTACATTTTATGATTTCTTTACAAAAATTAGTCATCCTTGGAGATCATTTTGCTTGATTTTCTCTTCTACCAGTGAAGTTGTACACGCGCGTAATGTCTAAAGAAGAGCTCTACGAGGTAATATATGTATATGGCCTCAAAATGCATGTCATATTACTATTAAGAAGACGAAAGGATGGATGAAAGTTTGTCTTGCTAGATGATAATTAAGATGAATGACTAAATAGAAGAAGGTGCTTTCTGAAGTCCAGGAATATGGGAGGTCAGAGAAGCTTACTGTCTTCCCGTTAGTGGTAATAATGGTGGCACTTCTGCCATTGATTTCTGTCACTTCACCATCGATCCATGCATCCTCAGGATCCTCTGCCCACACATGTGATCCAACTATGATGTTTACCGGACTTCCCTGGACCATCCAAATATACGCAATAAACGCATTTTCAAGGAAAAAGATGGTCAATGAATTCAAACTGAGGCAAAACCATGAAATCAGGAAGCTTACCATAGCTAAAAAACTATATGATCATCATAAATCAAAAGGAGAATGAGCCTATGCAGATGACTTTGTGGTTTGGGAGAGAGAGAAGGATGGAATAATGGGGTGGAGGATTGCAGAAGCTGACAGTAGAAAAGAATGTTAAAAAGGAATTCAAAAGCAGAGGAAATGCCAGTGGTGTGACTCAAAAAAAGCAAAAGGCAGAGCAGCCACCCCTCACCTCCCTCCCTCACTCCGTATCAACCCTTTTTTTTTTTTTCTTTTTCCTGGTCATTCCACATAGGATGCTGACTTGTCAGCGAGAGATGCACTCGGAATAAACTGTATCATTGTAGCTGGGCCAGTCGTGCGGGTCCATTGCTTAAGCCATACGAAGAGTCCCCTTGGAGGTGGTACAGGGAATAAATGAATTCCTACCTTAAATGCTTATTGCATCCATCCTGTCAAGTGGACCAATTGCATTGCTATGGTCATCCACATGGACATTCCCTTCAATTTCTATATTTATGGTGGTATTAGCATCATTTGGATTAATTTTAGAGTCAAAAGAGTTCACTTCTCGTTGCTTTACTTTGTATTGAATCAAATAGGATTACAGATGGCTAGAAATTATTAGATGTTTGTACGAAATGACTTAAAACATGTCTGGTTTGAATGACTAAATGGCCCCATGTCGAGCACTTGGTGTGTTTTCCAAAGAGAAAAGTTGAGTGATGGTTTTTTTGGTTGAATTGGATAGCGGAATTATAATCGTAATTTTATTTTAAAGTGAATGAGTAATTTTTAGCAAGTAAGAACATCAGAGTGAGGGTGTGTAGATTTCTCTTTGTCAAATTGAAACCCACGCAGATGCAGTAGGGAATTTACGCTTTCACCAATTATATGTGGCATTTTTCCCAAGCGAAGGGATAAGAGGCTCCTACCGTAACGAACCAGGAAAAATATTAGTCTAGCTTACAACATTACTCTAATAAAATGACCTCTCTCTCTCTCTCTCTCTCTCTTTTTTAGCGATTAAATCATTATTAGAGCTCCCTATAATTTCATCTAATAAAAAACCAACCAACGTAAGAATTAACTTTGTGGAATGTGACAACTTTAGTCGCGATATGACATCTAGAATGGTAATAGCCTGCGCGGACCCATCGCTTCCCTGCCTCCGAGAGTCTGAATACGTCTCCCCCTCACCAAACCATGATGTGGGCCTTTTGGTTTGGAATTGGAGGGCCGGTGATATGGAATTTCTTTTCATTTCTTTAGTGGGACAGCAGATGCCGGTGCCGGAATTGGGGCAATGGCCATTCACATGGAAAAAAAAGGGGTCATTCTGTCGTGGGACCCTGGAAACAAGAAAAAGCTTACACTAACATGGCTTTCCAACCAAGCTTACCTATTTTTCCTTTCACTTTTGATTTCATTTGTTACTTATTTATAACTATTTGCTTATGTGGAGTATCATTAATCATCATTACTCTTTGCTCATACAGCCTATTTTTAATAGTGCAACAAGGCATGGGGGAGCGGGGGAGCCTGCTCCTGCCCTACAAGTACAAGGTATGAGGTATCGAAGCTGCTGACTGTCAAGTGCCATCTGTAATATTAATGCTTCTCTCCTCGGTGCTTGATCACATGCACTCATGTACACCAACCTTCCTCTGGTGCACACATACTGCTCTCTCTATATGCTCACTTACTAAACCTATCAGCTTCCGCCTGCGGTCTCAGTTTGGCCCTCAATGCTGAGTTGATGATAAGCGAATAAAAAATAATAATAAAAGAAATTTTATTATTCAAGAGATAATATTTGTAAGATGATAAATTAAAAATTTATTAATGTTGTTAATGTAGAAGTAGAAAAAACTTATAGTTTAGACTCTTTCTCTATAAATAGAGTTTCGTATATAATCAAATAAATCAAGGAAAAATGTAGTCAAGAAAATGCTTTGATATATGGACGTAGACCACAGGCCGAACCACCTTAATTATATGTATATCTCTTTGTTATTCTCAACTCTTCCCTAGATTATGTATTCTTACATAGTATAAGAGCTACAGGCTAACACTAGTATTTGATCTTGTGCAATTTCTTTTTTCTTTTTCTTGGTTCACTCATTCTTTTGCATCTTCAATCACAATCAAAATCAAATGCCTACAAATATCCATCATGTAACAATTTTTATTAACGCCATAGTAGCTATTTTTTTTTTGTTTTTTTAGCATTTCGATGTTCAAGATCAAAACTCAAAAACTGTGTTCTACCGTTGGGTTTTCGGGGGCATATTGAGACAAGAATTACATGCATTTAAGAGACAAAAGTTATAAGCTTGTATTATAGTTATCCAAAAAAAAAAAAAAAAGCCCCCTAAACTAACAACCAATTTTAGAATTGCCCATGAATTTTCAAGTGCACTAATGTGACCCATTAAAGTATCAAAATGTGCCAAAAAGATGACTTTTGTTGAAATATTTCTATAATACTCCCATTATCTTAAAACCTAAAATAAAACATTAATAAAAAAAAACTAAAAAGAAATTTAAAAAAGTTTATTAATATAAAACTAAAAAGTTAAAGAAATTAAAAGTTTAAAAAATTAATTAAAAGAAAAAAGAAAAAACAAGAAGAAAAGGGGTGGCTTAGTAGCCCCCAATTAAAATATCTTAATTTTTTAAGTTTTTAATATATATATATATATATATATATATATATATATATATAACAGTAACACATGTTATTTTATTGATGCTAAGTGGCACATTAATAGAATTCGTCAAGTGTTTTTAGGGAATTTGACTGCAAGGAGTAATTTAGTTTTATAAATGTATATTTTTAATATGTTGATTTTTTTTAGTGAGAGTGACACATGTCATTATTTTATTAGTATTAACGTTGGTACTAACAGAATTCAAGTATTTTGATAGAATTTGACTACAGTGACTAAATTGTTATTTTTTGCCTACTTTGAAGACCTTTGAATTATTTTTTTATTTCGCAGTGAGCAATTTGTAATTTAGGCCAATCACATGGATTGATTTTGCAATTTTATTTTATTTTTATTTTTATTTTATTTTTTAAAAAAAAAAGAAAAAAAAAAGAGAGAATAGGTGCATTATGAGAATATTTCGATACAAGTGGCCTTTTTTACACACTTTGATAGTTTGATTGGTCACATTAGTACACTTAAAAATTCAATGAACTATTTTAAAATCGGTTGTTTGTTCACGAGGCTTTTTATATTTTTCTAAAAGAAGAATTGTAAAAATGTAGAATAGTGAATATCTGAAAGTGATGTGTACTGGGCCAAGCTATACCTGGCCTCAGGATATAATAAACCCAATCCAAGTTAATGCCCAAACTCAGCCAATACCTCGGAGCCCAATTGTGATAGTTTCTTTCTACAAGCTGAGTAATCTCTTGTAGCAAAACGTGATAACGGCAGCACATCTAGAGTGACAAAAAGAAAATAAATTATTTCACTTTCACCCCACAATCCACATGCACTTAAAAAATCAATAATATATATATATATATATACTCACATGGAGAGTAGACTACTGCTTTTCTTGTGGGCCTGAAGCACTTTTAAAATGTTTGCTTTGTGGGAGGAAAAATCCATGATGGGTTTTCAAGTCACGAGCATTTTTGTGGATCAGACTTTGAGCTTGTGATTCAACAGGAAGTATTGGCAATATTTATTCTTGATTTTTTTTGGATCGTCAAAATACATGTAATTTTCTGCAGTACTATATATATATATATAGATATAGTCTACGTACATCGATCACGGATATTAATATATTATGACAAATAAATTCATTTGTCATATTTCTGATGAGTCATGACAATATCGATCCCACATCAAAACATTTTCTTGTTGGTTTTGTTTGTGCCGCTAATTAAGTAGTAATCATCATGTCCAAATATTCGTCAACTTTTGTGATGAATGTATATGAAATATTTGTCATTACTCCTTTGTGCAAATCTGTAACGTGTGCAGTAAAGTGCGAGAGATATTAGGCTTAATTTGTCTGCGTCCGCGTCCAACTACTTGATCACATGCCAACTTTTTGGCGCTGTCGGCAACTTACCTATGAGCCAGACTCAACTTAATTAGTGTGGGGTCCACAGTGCACGCCAAGCAAAATATTATGGACTTGCGATTAATATGATTTGGATGAGCTGAAAGCCCGGAATCTGCCCTACGAAACAAGACTAATCTCATTCTTCATATATTATATTTTAAGTGCTTTTTTTATATTAATTAAATATTATTATTATTATTATTATTTTTAATTTTTACAAAAAAATTACTTAAAACATTTTATAACTATTTAGCATATGAAGTGATCGAGTGTGATAAATGAGTGAAAGCTAAAAATTATATTATTATGATTAAATTAGCGGCTTCTAATTATTTTTAAAAAACTATTTGTTCCGACCCAACTCAAAGTATAATAAATATTTTAAATAAATAATTCTTTATATATATATATATATATATATATATATTCAAAAAAAAAAAAAAAAAACTCTACTCTTCTTTCTCCTTGCTGCCGGTCCCTCCCTGTTGTGCTAATCTATATGTTGCCTCTCTCTCTCTCTCTCTCTCTCTCTCATATCTTGTTATGATCGATTTCCAGGAGATTGGAGTCTATTTGTGAGGTTCTAATTCATATTTGAAGATTACGAAGCTAAGTCTTCGAAGATGTGTGGTTCTTTTTTTTTTTTTTTTTTTTTTTTTTTTTTTGTGCGAGGGAAATTTGCGGATCTGCATGCGAGTTTGAGTAGTTTCAGTAGGTCTGTCCAAGAGTAAGATCGGGCTTGCAAATCGGTTGACAAACATTCTTGTGAATGAATGGGATGGAGATTTCTAACAATAAATCCAAATTTCAAGCCGACCCAATGTTTTCGACCATGCACGAAATTCCATACCATCTAACTTGCTTTGGAATTCAAATTTTGTTCCTAATCCCCCTGGGTTGGAATTTGAAACCATCTAACTCCGTCCCAAGGGGTTGGTAACTACCCCTATATTTGGTAAGGTAGAAACAAACGGGAAAAAGTACATATACTCCCTCTAACTATGATGCAATTTGCAATGTCCTCACCTTTTTAAGAGTTTCATTAAACCACGCAAAATTTTGGCTTCAGGGTTTGTGAAAAATCGTGCACTCTGGTGTGTATATAGATCCCTCGGAAATGACACATTGTATCAATAAAATTATAACACTGAAAAGGCAATTTTTTAATTTGGTGTTTGGGCGACTACGTTGTCTCGTTCGAACGTTACTAGGGTTTCACGGGTTTCTTCTAGTGACATTCGTACGAGTTTTGAGTAACGCTAACAAACAAGTGTTTCAGCAAGAATACAATCTTCAACTCGTTCGGACAAGCTTTGTCTGAGCTCACCAACCGACTTTTCTCGGAAGTAAATCTTAAGCTTCTTAGGATACAGACCGAGCTTCTCGAGAGTTCTTCAAGAAACAACACTAAGCATCCTCGTTCAGTCGAGCTCTGAATGAGCCTTCCAAATGAGGTTCTCAGGGGTACTTCTTAAGTAGCTTGTCCGAATGCACTATGAACGACCACACCGACCGAGCTCCTTGGCAACAACACTTGAACTTCATAGAAAGTCTCTCATTTGGACGTCTAGCAACCGAGACTCTGATTGAGCCAATCGATTCTTCATCTTTTGGTTTTCTGTAATAAGGAGAAGTCCATACACATTATCAATATGTATGTTATATACTATGCCAAAGCATGACTTAGACACTTAAATTGTCCCTACTCATAATCTTATAGTTACTAGAAGGGTATAAAAAAAAAATACTCCCCAAAAAAAAAAAAAAATCTAATCATCATTTAAATTTAGGTACAAGTTGTCCTACGAACACTTTGCAAACATTATAAAAGAAAACATCAATCAATATTTCTACTCCTCCCTCTCCTTTTTTTTTTTTTTTTGGTCCTTACATTTCCTTTCTCTCTACAATCAATATTTCTCCTCCTCCCTCTCCTTTTTTTTTTTTTTTTTTTTTTTTTTTTTTTTTTTCTGGTCCTTACATTTCCTTTCTCTCTACATTGATATATGTTAGAGTATATTATGGAGTTCAAGAATCCAATCAACAATTAAAGTTGACCTAGCTACCTAGCAACAGTTAAAATCTATTACCAAGTCACAACTGAATACTATCACCTAGTTGTTGTTGAAGTCTATTAGTATTATTCTCATCTAACCTAATTTTCCTATAAATATAAGCTTGTTATATTGTAAACATCACCAAAGAAATAAGAGCAAAATGTATCCTTTTGGGTTTATCATTTGGATGTAGATTATAGACTAAACCACGTAATTCTGTGTTTCTTTATTTACATTTTTCTTTATATTTATTTGTCAATTGAATTATATTGTCTTTCATGACATCAAAGCTATAGGCTAATGCCATTTGTCAATCTTGCAGATTTCTATCTCTATTTTCTTGCTTTTCTCATCTCATCATTTCATCATTTTGTATTTGATTTTCACATGCTATCAGAGAACAAAATGACCTAGAGTTTGTTTTCTTGCCTAATGTGAGTCTGTGGTGCAAAAAAAAGATTTCTTTGGTCTCCGGAGGGATCCATGGGTTTTAGCTCAGAATTGTGTTTGCCAGACTGCTAGAAAATGTTTTGTGTGCTTGCACAACAGTCAAGGCTTGGCAGTACTTCCGAGTAGAACCCACCAAGTGAGAGAATACGAAAGTGTCTTGGCTTGAATATAAAACAGGAGAGTATATTCATTAATATATGAGGATTGATTCCTACACTACACAGGTACAACAACTTCACAACACCCCCTCACACTAGGGACATTATCTCTAACAGCCTCCTACAAGCTAATGGGAGGTTCAGTCACATTGAGCTTGGAACGTAACATGGAAAAGCGGTTTGAAGAGAGACCCTCCGCTAGTTGGTCATGCGTAGAGATAAATCTGATGATGATATCTTTGTTGACCACCTTTTCACGAGTAAAATGATAGTTCACTTCAATATGTTTAGTACAAGCATGGTAAACGGGATTGGACGTAAGAGCAAGAGCCCCAATAATGTCGCACCATAATTTTGGAGGAACAGGTAGATCCTTAAGCAACATATGTAACCAATAAATTCTAGCGATGGCAATGGCCATGGCCCGATACTCAGCCTTCTTGCTTGAAGGAGAGACTACAGATTGTTTCTTGGCACATCAAGACACAAGACATGGACTAAGAAATATTCCAAATCCAGTTGTAGAATGATGGGAATCAAGATCACCCGCCCAATTTGAATCACAAAAGGCTTCCAAGGCAAGAGTGCCTTTGTGATAAAAGAGCCCATGATTTAATAATATCCTTGAGATATCATAATACATGCTTGGCAGCAACCCAACGAATAGACGTGGGAGAATTCATGAACTAGCAGAGTTGGTAGACAAAATAAGATATGTCGGGTCTGGTGATAGTGCAATATTGGAGTGCACCGACTAGATGTCTCAGATTCAGAGAAAGAGGATCCCCAACTGTGGCCGAGAGTTTAGAGCTTGAGATAGTCGGTGCTGAACATGGCTTGGCACCAATCATGGAGGACTTGGATAATAAGTCTTGAATATATTTTATAACACCCAAGAAAATTCAGAATATTTTGTTTTTATATATGAGAACCCAAAGAATATATATATAAAACGTGGCAGAAGTCTCCAGAACAAGGAAGTCTTCTTCCTTAAAGCAATAGAACGAACTATTAGAGCACTCACAGTGGATTGCGTATATTTCAATCTATAATAACCAATCAAAACCCACTTTATCTAGTTTAGATAATGAATTTTAAAAGACATTATATATCCGATTATCTATTCTTAACTCTATATCATTTAAATATTATTTTTATCTTTCTTTACTGAAACTCAAGCAAATATAATTATCCCTTGGAACTTATAGAAAAAAAAATGCTCCAATAGCTTCTCTCTCAGAAACCTCTCGAACCCTCCTCCTGTTGGAAAAAGTTTTGCTAGTTTACCAGCCATGGGAGGAAAGCTTCCCTTCCCACCTTTCTTCTCCTCACTCTATCATCTCTCCGCCCCTTTTTTGTTTGCAATCGCCTCCTCCTTTGAGGCTCTACCTAGTCGAAATCAGCCTCCACCCAATCGAAATTAGCCTTAACCCAATTGAAATCCCACAAAAAATCAACCCCAAATTCGTCTCCCCAAAGCCTGATCACGCCGTGTTCTTATCTCTCCAATTCCAATCGCTTTCTTACCGATCACACTGTGTTCTTAGATCAGATCTTGAAAGTTCATTGATGGTAAACTTAACAGTTCAAGAACCCCTACGACGTCGTAGCGGGTGGAGGTAGGGAGGGAAGAGATTAAGGTTTGGGAGATTTAGTAGAGGAGGGAGGGGTAGGAGACGATGAGGCGGAGGTCGATGTAGATGGGAGAGGAGATGCCAGACTTGAGCTTGAAGCTACCAAAATTCACAGCTGAGATCTCGTGGAGCTGGAGGATTAGGGACTCCATCGATGGTGAGGTTGTCCATCGACGACAACAAAGAAGAAGAAAGCTGAAAGAAAAAGATGAGAAAAAAAAGAAAAGAAAGAGAAAGAGAAAGTTGAGAGGAAACAATAAAATAATCGGTAGATTGGTGGACAGTGTAACGCCACATGTGGCGTTACACTGTTCACCAATCTACCAAAACTTTAGTTTAGAATTTGAATACATAAGTTGATGGAGTCTATTTTTAACACTTTTGTTTTCTATTATAGCCAAAAGTGGGTTTTACATATCCCACTGTAAATGTTGAGTATCGGGCCATGGCCATATTGGTCATTTTGGACAAGCCAAACATGCGCCGCTCATGGTAAAAAGCAAAGTTGGGTCAAAGGGGTTTAATCAATATATGCTAAATGAATAATAATTACATTCTTTTTATTCAATCTAATAAATTCTTTATTTGTAAAGTCTAAGTTTTATCCAGATTTAAAGGTTATATTGCTATTGTTCTGTTGTGTTACTTTCTGAGTTGTCAAACTCACTCATTTTTCCAGTAAACTTTTCAGATGGCTCTCACCATAATTGTCCTCTTAGCTAGAATCCCAATCGGGGTCGCGACATATAACGACTCAGAATATTGGCTCATTGAAAAAGATCAATGGGTCTATGCTTATTTTGAATAACAATAGTTCATAGCCAGAGATTTTTTGTTTTGACTATGTATAGCTTATGACACTGTAGGCCAGATTCTTTTCTGTGGATGGCAAAGACCTCCCTAGAGCAATAGATTGTCATAGACTGGATTAACTTTTGTATATTGTACAGTGTTCTCTTTTGTGATCCCTGTCATTATGTTGCACTAACTTAAAACTGCAAATATATATATATATATATATATATATATATATATATATATATATATGTATGAGAAGTATGAAGTTAATTCTCCTATCTTGTGTTATCTTTTGGAAATTTGTGGATTTTTTTTTCTTTTCATAAACTCAAAGTCTGCATTTCCCTTATATCCCAAAACGAGGGCGTGACATATTTTGATTGCCAAATATGAAGGCCGGTAGCATCTAGATGAGCCTGCATGCTGAGGAAAAATCCCAAATCCCCAAGGTCTTTCATAGCAAAGACCAATTGTAATTGTTTGATAACAAATAATATGACATTCGAATATGTTCCTATAATCAAAATATCATCCACATAGACTAATACATATAAAGTAGCATTAATGTATGACAAATAAATAATGAAGTATCCACAACAGAGGATTGAAACCCAATATCAAGTAAAGCCTGTGATAAACGTTTAAACTAGGATTGAGGTGTCTACTTAAGCCCATAAAGCGACTTATGCAAACGACATAGGTGATTGGGTTGAGAGTAATCAATAAAACCTTGTGTCTGTTCCATAAAAACCTCATCATCAAGGTACCCATGCAAGAAGGCATTCGAGACATTCAATTGTCGAATGCACCAATTAAAATGTACTGCAAGAGTTAGAACTACACAGATTGTAGAAGGCTTAATCACTGGACTAAATGTTTCAGTAAAGTCAATACCACATTTCTGATCAAAACCTTTAGCCACCAAGCAAGCTTTATACTGTTCGATGGAGTCGTCTTGCTTCCGTTTGATTTTGTATACCCATTTATTGCGAACAATATGCTGATGCAGGGGGCGAGGACATAAAGACCACGTACCATTTGTAAGTAGGGCATCAAATTGAAGGCCCATGGCAACCCTCCACTCAGGGGAAGTTATTGTCTGGGAATAGGAACTTGGTTCAGCAACTACACACATACTGATTAAGGCACGAAGTGGGTGACGTGTGGAGTAAAAGGTGTGATAGTCATGAAAGTGATGTAGAACGGAATTTACTAATATTTTTGTTAAAAAAACAAAAATAGAAAAAATGTCAAAAATAATATTGGAGCAGCACCGTTTGATTAGAAGTTTATCTGTTCTCAGACAATGGAAGTACAAAAGGAAAGACTTGATCGTCAAGCCAAGATTTTATTTTCTTATTTTCAATTAAAACTTTATTTTCTTTACTCACTAGGACTAGATTTGCTTTATTTATTTCTTTTCCTTATTAGGATTAGATTTATTTTTACTATTAGAATAAGGTTTACTATTGTTACTAGAATAAGATTTACTATTACTATTAGGATTATGATTACTTTCTCTACAAGTATTTCTTTTTTATAAATAAGCTTGCTTATTATGTAAAAGAATTCAATTGAATTGTTATAAAATCAGAGAATTCTCTCTCAAATATTCTAGGGAGTTAACTGACGTAGCAAAAGACTACAATAACTAATCAAAGAGTAGTTCCTTTGATTCTGTAAAGAGAAGCATCTTCATCTTTTAAAAAAAAAAAAAAAAAAAAACTCGCAAACTAAAATAACGATAAAACTTCAACAAAGTTTTATCTCTAACACCAAGAACAGCTCGAAAGGCATCAAACTCTTTAAGGCGCACGCACTGAAGACCAAAAATACCAAAAGCCAATACAGGCAAACGGTACTGTTAGGTGAGTTCATTCCTATATATAAAAAAACAGGTTCATAGGGATCCGTACATGTTATGTAATAATGATTTTTACGAAGAAAAAAAAGGAGAAAAAATAAACCAGGAAAAAATCAATTTAAAAAAAAAAAAAAGAACAAAAAAAAAGAGAGACAAAGCTTTCCTGTCTATTGGCCTAGTTATTTGGTCAATTATTAGTTGTGTTGTTGACTTTTTCCTAAGGTTCGGAACATATCTAATATTAGTGAGTGTCCTCACAGTTCCATCAAACATCCTAACTTTTATAGTACCTATTGCAATGGTATTTTTTTTCCTTCAAAATTTAACAATTTTTTTCACTTTTGCCTCTTATGTTTAAAAAGTGGTAATGTACCCCAACAAAGTATTCAAATTCTTCAATGTAACGACCTTGTTAATTTTTTCTATTTTCTTTAAAAGAAATTAGTGAAAAGATTTAGATGCCCCTAGTTTTTAATTTTTTTTTTTTAAAAAAATGAAATAAGAAACGAAAGAAAGAAAAAAAAAAAAAAATCCATCTGTGGAGAATGGGGGTGGTTCAGCTACCTTTTTTTTTTTTTTTTTTTTTTTTTTTTAAATGAGGGCATTTTGGGAATTAACACGTGTATCTGGGGGCAATTTTGAAAATCTTGTAAAAAAAAATACACGTGTGGCGCACATGAGCCATTTTTCCTTTAAAGACGACAGAAGTGGCTAACAAAGTGCTTGCATTGAAAATTTCAGAAATTTTATTGGGTACATTGCCACTTTTTAACGTCGGAAGCAAAAGTGAAAAAAGTGGTCAAACTTTAAAGGAGTAAAATGTATTTTTCTGATTGTTTAATCATCCAAGCCCATTTAAGGTCCATTTTGGCCTCATTTAAGCCATTTGTTGGCTCCTTCCTATTTTGGCCCACTGTTGTTAATGGCTCATCTCCGGCCATTGTCTCCAACTACCATCAACTTCAGTTAACTTCATCGACTGCCACCAACTCTAGTGAGTTTTTGGCCACCATCTCAGGGCTCTGTTGTCAACCGCTACCGGTTCCAACAAGAAAAAGGAAACTAAAAATAAAAGCCAAACTCAAGATTCCACAAGTTTTCATCTTGAGTTTGGGAGGAGGTTAGAGTATATTATGGAGTTCAAGAATCTAAGCTATAATTGAAGCTGACCTAGCCGCATTTGAAGTCTACCACCTAGTCACAGTTGAAGACTATCACCTAATTGTAGTTGAAGTCTGTTTGTATTATTCTCATATACCTTAATTCTCCTATAAATTGAAATTTGTTATATTATAAACATCATCAAAGAAATAAGAACAAAATGTAATTCTTTGGGTCTATCCTGTAAATGAAGATCATAGACCGTATCGCATAATTCTTTTGTGTCATTATTTATATTTTAGTTGTCAATCATTAGAGCATCTTTCAATGTAGCGCTCACGAAGACGTTAGTTTGGGTCATGTGATTAATCGAGTAATTGACCAATTATATATTATGTGTCAATTTCGAACTTGGAATGAGAGCAGGGAAATGCCCATGGAGTACAGAGGATATCATTTCTAAGAGAACGAACAGATAATGCTGTAAGTAGTGGGAAAGGAACAGTGAAAGAAGGCAAGAATGAACCAATAATTTCTCATTTTCTTTCTTCTACCCTTATACAAATGGTCGGCAGTTTTGTTGGTTTCTTGCTGTGACCAGAAAAACAATGCCATGTAGAAAATATCCCAAGCTCATTTGTTTGTATCTTGAGCCTTGAGGGGAAGGGTTGGTAGGGTGCGTAGGATAAGCGGGGAAGGGGTTAAAGGTCACCCACTCAACTCAACACTCAGTCACTCACCCAGTATTGGTTTCAACCTATAGCTGCTATAGCTAGACACTCCCTCACTTGTTGAATGCTCGAGTTAGTCATGGCACCGCTTTGTGGCGGCGGGAAGATAAGAGGGAGTGCGGCAAAGATGGTATTGTGCTCGTTGCTTTTTCTGATACCAATGGCATCATCGGCAGTCATCCCTCATCGGAAACTGGAGGTTCAGAAGCAGTTGATGCGCTTGAACAAGCCTGCTCTTAAATCCATCAAGGTTATTGCTTTGCACCTTTTTGCTTCCCCTTGTTTTTTGTTCTTTTTTTCCTTTATTTTTTTAAAACACAACAACATCGACTCTTTGCTAGTGCAAAGCCGAAACTACAATTGCCTATATTTTCTTTATCTCTCTCTCTCTCTCTCGCTGTTCTTTGGCGTAAGCAAGCTTGTGTTTCTTCAATGAATACTATCATCGGGTGCCTGAATTTTCAGTTTCTGTCTAAAAACCAAACAATTCGTGGGCTGTGGTTCCTCCATGGCTGTATGTATTCAATCTCAGGGTACCCAATAGCGGGTGTAAATGTATGTCAGATAACTGAGATTTCCGACTGATATCTGTGTGTTGGGCATAAATGGCTAAAACAGAGTCCTGACGGTGATATAATCGATTGTGTCCATATCAACCACCAGCCAGCTTTTGATCATCCTCTTCTCAAAAATCATACAGTCCAGGTGATTATCTGGGTTCTCTCCCTATTTAATTTTATTTGATTGGTGGAATGGGGTATCAATAATTTGATACCAAGTATGGGGGTTGTATTTTGCCATAGACGACACCAAGCTTTCGCCCAAAAGGGCGTTCATTCGATGAGAGCAAGGTCTCTTCAAATTCCAAGCCCATTACTCAGCTATGGCACTTGAATGGAAGGTGCCCCGAAGGAACTATTCCCATCAGAAGAACTAAAGAAGAGGACGTATTAAGGGCAAGCTCCGTCGAAAGTTATGGAAGGAAAAAGCACCTAAGCATCCCTCAACCAAAGTCCGCTGAGCCTGACCTCAACACTCTAGGTGGCCATCAGGTACACAATCCTCATTGGCCAATATCTCTATCTTATTTATTTTCCCCATGCATTTAATTACTTCAATAAAAGCATATACACGCGTAGAAATTTGACAAGAAAAAAAAAATTAAAAGATTTTAATAAAGAAGTAGGCAAAAGGTCAGCTTCTTATTACTTGCTGATCGATCTATGCTTAATTTATGTTTTTTTTATTTATTTATTTTTTTTATTTTTATAATGCTTTTGGAGTTTCTAGCATGCAATTGTTTATGTGGAAGGAGATAAATATTATGGAGCTAAGGCCACCATAAACGTATGGAAACCCCAAATCCAACAACCTAATGAGTTCAGCTTATCTCAAATCTGGATTCTGGGTGGTTCTTTTGGTGAAGATCTCAATAGCATTGAAGCTGGTTGGCAGGTACGTATGTTATTTTCATCGATCATCGATCACTTGTTTCCTTATATTTTGCACAGAGCATTTTTTAAGTGGTTAAACATTTTTCACAAATTAAAATGATTTTCTTTTCTTCCCCTGGCCTTCTACTGATCTGTGAAAACGAACAGGTGAGCCCAGATCTTTATGGAGACAACAGCACTAGACTCTTCACTTATTGGACTGTAAGTTTCCAACTTTTTTATTTTTTTATTTTCCCGTACGTGTTTAATTATCCATCTGATTTTCTTTTGCTTGTGAAAACTTTATCATACATGGTAGAGCGATGCATATCAAGCCACCGGCTGCTACAATCTCCTGTGCTCTGGCTTTGTTCAGATTAACAACGAAATAGCGATGGGTGCAAGCGTCTACCCTATTTCTGGCTATGGTAGTTCCCAATATGATATCAACATACTTGTCTGGAAGGTAGAAACTATTCTTAATTAATTCTAAGCTGGAAAGTAGCTAGAAATTATTGAAAACAAAAAAGACCACCCACTTCATTTTATTAATATACTTTTTAATTGGACCTTTAATTTGTACATTTGTATTTGGATTCTTCATTAATTAAACTACATTAATTTTCTTCGAACTATCACCTCATTTGCCAATGGGACAGAAATTCCATGTCTTTCCAATATTTTAATTTTTACAATCTCCTCTTTCCTCTCCCAAAATGTTAAAAATATATATTTTTTTAGCTTTTTTTATTCAGAATTTTTGTTTCTCGTATTTCTGTATTTTTTTTTTTCTAATCTTTTACTACTTTAGATTTTTTTTTTCCTAAGTTTTTTCATTTTTACTTTTTTTTTTTTTAAAAAAAATCTTATGTGTGGTAATTTTGTCATTTTGAGTTGTAGAAATGGAATATTGCAACTCTAATGATAAATTAAAGAGACATTTAATTTATTAAAAAGATGCTGAGAATGATCTCTTCCATCTATCCATGACCCCTTTTCATCTGTGTATGACTGTATGTGTATTTATCATTCTTTTTAAAGATTTATATATAGCTAATTAATTGCATATATTTTTGGTGATTACGATGCGGCAGGACCCAAAAGAGGGGAACTGGTGGATGCAATTTGGGAATAAATATGTGCTGGGATACTGGCCGGCCTTCCTATTCTCGTACCTGGTTGACAGTGCTTCAATGATTGAATGGGGAGGAGAGGTGGTGAACTCGGAGGCTGTTGGGCAGCACACCTCCACACAAATGGGTAGCGGTCATTTCCCTGGAGAAGGGTTTGGAAAAGCTAGTTACTTCCAGAATATCCAAATAGTTGATGGCTCCAACAATCTTAGGGCCCCCAAGGGCATTGCCACTTTCACTGAGCAATCTAATTGCTATGATGTCCAAAACGGCCAAAATGGCAATTGGGGCAACTACTTTTATTATGGTGGTCCTGGTAGAAACCCCAAGTGTCCATGATCATTCACATGATTAAACTTTAAGAAGAGCCAGAATCATTTTCTTGTGTCTCTCTTCATGTCACTACAAAATGTAACCCACATTGACTCACTTCATCAATTGCCCGTATGCCCTTCTTGTTTTACACTTGTTTAGGCTAGAAACTTGAGAATTCTGATTTTTTTTCAATTTTTTTTTTTTTTTAAAGAAATTTTGACTTCCTTTTAAGCGCCTTCCCCGGAATTTATTGGAGAGAAGGAGGTGGTAAATTTCCCAAACTTCTCCATATGCATCTCTTCTCATAAAATCAGTTCCAATGACCAAGAATAGTATCACTATTCCTCTGTTTGGGCTTAGATTATTACATATTTCCAACAACCTCCTTAGATTCTCCATGTGCATCTCTTCTCATAAAATCAGTTCGCCCTTGACAAATGGGCCCTGCAAAAAAAAAAAAAAAAAAAAAAAAAACAAAACAAAAACAATGGGTCATGCTAAAATCCGAAAAGAATCTCGTGAAGGACACATTCTTGACAAGGAAATGTTTTGCCCTTGAACCGAAAGAGTACTCTATCCCCGTGTCTTTCCCTGTTCCTGCTTAATGCATGCTTGCTTTCCTTGTCGCGGTTTAATGATTTATGTGGCGGGCTCTAACTTTGGCTCTGGCTGCGGTGCCGCTTTCTTGAAGAGTCACGGCCACACGGGTGTTGTCTAGTCTGTCCCTCTTCTTGTGAGAGTACTCTATCCCCGTGTCTTTCCATGTTCTTGCCTGATGCATGTTCGCTTTCCTTGTCCCAGTTTAATGATTTATGTGGCGGGCTCTCACTTTGGCTTTGGCTGCGGTGCCGCTTTCTTGAAGAGTCACAGCCACACGGGTAATGTCCAGTCTGTCCCTCTTCTCTGAAGATGTTTATCTGCAGATTCAAAAGTAAAGGGAAAATATTTTGACAACATGAACCCTGAGCATGAACCATTAGGACTATTAGCCTGAATATTATGCAACTTTCCATTATGAAGATTACAATTCTTAAAGACATTGCTAGATCAAGTCACATATGCAATACAAATTATTTAAACTACATATTTAACAGACTTCTGATTCATAACATAAACTGCATTATCAGCATAGACAAGAAAACACAGACAGGTTTTTACTGGAACTACTTGGGAAACAGCAAAGCAATACCAAGCCAAGTTGGAAGAAACCATTCACACTGAAGCTAAGAATGGACTAAAATAATATATTGTAAATTCATTACAAAGTTGAATGATTTAACATTGCATTTGCCCTCAGTAGCCATGGTCTCTTGGGAAAATTGATGACTGCCACTTTGATGCACTTGTTAATGCTAGAACATCTTGCTTAGCTAACTGTAAATTACCTCAACTAAAAAACAAAATAAGGGATGTCACAAATGGCATCTATTCACAATACCATCATCTAGTTCATAAACCCTTTGTTTTTCGGCCTCTTCCAGACTTAGCAACCGTGCAACCATCATTTCTCTACCACCAATAAGACAATCCATTATGTCTGCAACGTCTTTCCAGCTCAGCAAGGGGAAGATTCATTAGCTCCTTCATAGCTGCTCCCTTGCCCATCGCCAATGCAGCATCTTGTTGGCCTTAGCCCCATCAACTATAAGAAAAAGAGATCAGAAAATAATTGTGAAAGAAACTTGCACTACAAGAAGCCTGGTCTTTAGCAACTACAATTTGTTGTTACTAATAGTGTACAGGTCGTCCCTAATACCTTTTAGCGACGACACATCGTCGCTGATAAGTCCTTGCAAGAAGATGGACCTTGTTGCTCTTGCAAGAAGATGGACCTTGTTGCTCATCAGCGACGACTTTGCGTTGTCGCTGATAAGCTTGATGTCGTCGCTCCTCCCTTCATAACAAAAATGGAACACAAAATGGGTGTCGTTGCTAATAGTGTTCTTATCAGCAACGACTCAAATGTCGTTGCGAATAGTGGCTTATTAGCAACGACTTTCAGTCATTACTGATAGTAAATTATCAGCAACGACATTTATAACATTGCTGATAGTGAGTTATCAGCAACGACACTTATGTGGTTGCTGATAGTGTGGATTATCAGCCACAATATTTATGTCGTTGCTAATAATGGGTTATCAGAAACGACACTTACAGCCGAACACGATGGAGATCCCTCTGGTGAGGCACGTGTATGGAGATGACGTAGCGGAAGACTAAGGTAACTAGTCAAAGAACAGCGTCTTCAATTCTGCAAGGAGAAGCGTCTTCGTCTTCTACCCCAAAAGATAAAACAAGTTCGCAGGCTAAAAGAAAGATAAAACTCCGCAGAGTATTTGAGAGAGAATTCTCTGATTTTATAACAATTCAATTGATTCTTTTTTTACATAATAAGCACGCCTATTTATAGAAGAGAAATACTTGTAGAGAAAGTAATCATAATCCTAATAGTAATAGTAAACCTTATTCTAATAACAATAGTAAATCTTATCCTAGTAGTAAAAGTAAAACTTATTCTAAAAGGAAATCAAATAAATAAAGCAAATCTAGTCCTAATAAGTAAAGGAAATAAAGTCTTAATTCTAATAAGGAAATAAAATAAAATAAACTCTTGGTTTGACGATCAAGTCTTTCCTTTTGTACTTCCATTGTCTGCAAACATGTAAACTTATAATCAAACGGCTCTACTTCAATATTGTTTTTGGCATCTCTTCTATTTTCGTTTGCACCGAAAATATTATTAAATTACGTCCTACATCAGACACCCCCCACTTGAAAAAAACTCGTCCTCGAGTTTTCTTTGCGATGTGTCACACGCGGCTCTTCTGGAGAAAGATATTTAGAAAAATCTTCATAGATAGCGCACGACTCTTCCGAAGAAAGATATTTGGAAAAATCTTTATAGATAGCGCGCGGCTCTTCTGGAAAAAGATATTTAGAAAAATCTTCATAGATAGTGCCAAGACACAACTTTTCCTTTTTGTCTCCTTCCATAATAATTTCTCCAAATATTTTTTTCTTGATGTCACCTTCAACTTGATTGTCTTCTTCAAAAGAATCACCATTGTCATTTATTTCTGCCGTGATCGTGATGGACTGCGCTTGTGGTGGATATTCTTCCAGTGGTATAGTAGTTGGAACCAATGGTTGTGGTTGCACATGTTGTCTCTCTAACGGCAACTCCACTTTTTTACTGTAACTAACATTCTCTTCATATACGGTTTTCTTATTCGGAGATTCATAAATATGGTTAGAAATAGGTTGAACGCAACTTACATCATTGTCACCAAAATCTTCATAGACCGGTGCTCGGTTTATGGGTGCAAGTCGTTGGTGACAAGTAGGCTTCACTCGAATCCCATCATCATTATGGACAAGATTTTCCCTACGATTACGAATAGGACCCATGTACATGCGCTCCATCATCTCTCGCATCTGGCACATCTCTTGTCGCAACATCTGCCAGAACTCTTGCAATTCGGCTCTCCAAGGAGCCTCCCTGTCACGATCCACATCGTTATAGAAGATGTTACTGTAGTATAAGTTGGCCATCGAATCCGGATAATGCCGGCTCGGATACCCCAAAGATTCGGCTCTCAAAAGAGCCCCTCCCCTACAAGCGGCGTTGTTGGAGAAGTTTGTCACTGTTGCGCTAATTGGCCATGATCAGGATAAAGCCTGCTCTGATACCAACTGACGTAGCGGAAGACTAAGGTAACTAATCAAAGAACAACATTTTCAATTCTGCAAGGAGAAGCGTCTTCGTCTTCTACCCCAAAAGATAAAACAAGTTCGCAGGCTAAAAGAAAGATAAAACTCTGCAGAGTATTTGAGAGAGAATTCTCTGATTTTATAACAATTTAATTGATTCTTTTTTTACATAATAAGCACGCCTATTTATAGAAGAGAAATATTTGTAGAGAAAGTAATCATAATCCTAATAGTAATAGTAAACCTTATTCTAATAACAATAGTAAATCTTATCCTAGTAGTAAAAGTAAAACTTATTCTAAAAGGAAATCAAATAAATAAAGCAAATCTAGTCCTAATAAGTAAAGGAAATAAAGTCTTAATTCTAATAAGGAAATAAAATAAAATAAACTCTTGGTTTGACGATCAAGTCTTTCCTCTTGTACTTCCATTGTCTGCAAACTTGTAAACTTTTAATCAAACGGCTCTGCTTCAATATTGTTTTTGGCATCTCTTCTATTTTCGTTTGCACCGAAAATATTATTAAATTCTGTCCTACATCAGGAGAGGAGGACCCAAATACCGTAGATCTACAACCAAAGATGCAAAAGAAGCAAAACATCCACGCAACACTGGCGCGGTAGCCACCCACTGAAGCTACGACAATGGAAAAGCAAGCTGGCGAGGGAACCAAAAGTGGATCGACTCCCAACCACCGAGATCTACTCCAAAGATGAAGAAAAACCCAAAACAGAAAAACCAAAAAGAAGGAGGAACACTTGAGAAACTGTTATTAGCATGGTTGTTACTGGCTGGAGAGCTGACCAAAAGAGGACGTGGGAAGGGGAAAAGAAGGGATTGGAAGCAAAAAAGAAGAAAAAGGAAATGAGGCATGGAAGAAGGAACCATAAGATGTGATAAGAGCATCTTTAGTAATGATTTTCATTTTAGCTATTCAAAATAGCTCTTTTTCTATTTTAGCTACTAACTTTTCACTACAAGCTCTAATAGTTCACTCTCTACTTTTTTAAAATATTATTTTTTAATAATTTTCTTTTATTTTTTCTTTTTTTAAATCTGTTAGGACGTTGCGATTTGATTTCGTTTTGACGAAAAGAACTGTTCTATCAGCAAATTTATTTACGCTCCGAACACAAACTCACGTTCAATTGTGTTTTGCATGGTACATTAGCGAATCTGATTTTGGAGGACCAAAAAACAGTTAAATTCTGATCTTTCAGTCTTCCAATATTGTAAACTCTTGAGGCAGTATGATTTTATTTTGTTTGAAGAAAAAAACTGCTATATCGACAAATTTATTTACGCCCGAACATAAACTCTTGTTAAATTCCATTTTGCGTGGTACATAAGTAAATCAGATTTTGGAGGACCAGAAAGCTGTTAAATTTTGATCTCTTCGTCTTCCAATATTCCAAACTCTTTGGGCGTTGTGATTTTGTTTCGTTTAACGAAAAAAAAGGTATATCAGCAAATTTTTTCACAACCGAATGTAAACTCTTGTTAAATTGTGCTTTGCGTGGTACATTAGTAAATCATATTTTGGACGACCAAGAAGCAGCTAAATTCTGATCTCCCCGTCTTCCAATATTCCAAACTCTTTGGGAGTTGTGATTTTGTTTTGTTTATCGAAAAAAAATAGCTATATTAGCAAATATATTCACGCCCGAACATATACTCTTGTTAAATTGCGTTTTGCACGGTACATTAGTAAATCAGATTTTGGAGGACCAAAAAGCAGCTAAATTCTGATCTCTCAATCAACCAATATTTCAAACAATTAGGGAATTGTGAATTTGTTTTGTTTAACTAAAAAGACAGCTATATCAACAAATTTATATACGCCGGAACACAAACTCATGTTAAATTGTGTGTTTGTGTGGTACATTAGTAAATCGGATTTTGGTGGACCAAAAGACAGTTAAATTCTGTTCTCTCCGTCTTCCAATTGGAAACTATTAAGGCATTGTCCTTTTGTTTCATTTGACGAAAAAAACTAATATATTGGCAAATTTATGTACCCCCGAACACAAACTCAAATTAAATTGCGTTTTGTGTGGTACATTTGTGAATCATAAATTGCGTTTTGTGTGGTACATTTGTGAATCATAAATTGCGTTTTGCGTGGTACATTTGTGAATCAAATTTTGGAGAATCAAAAAGTAGTTGAATTCTGATCTCTCTGTCTTCCAACATTGCAAACTCTTAGGTTGTTTTGATTTTGGTTCGTTTGGCAAAAAAAACTACTATATCAGCATATTCATTTACGTCCGAATACAAACTCACATTTAATTGTGTTTTGCGCGGTACATTAGTGAATTAGATTTTCGAGGACCCAAAAGCTGTTAAATTCTAATCTCTTCATCTTCAAATATTCCAAACTCCTTGGGCGTTGTGATTTTGTTTCGTTTGACAAAAAAACTGCTACATCAACAAATTTATTTACTCCCGAACACAAACTTACGTTCAATTGCGTCTTGAATGGTACATTAGTAAATAAGATTTTGAAGGTCTAAAATGCAATTAAATTCTTATCTCTTCGTCTTCCATTATTCCAAACTCATTGGAGGTTGTGATTTTGTTTCATTTGACAAAAAAAAAACAGCTATATCAGCATATTTATTTACGCCCGAACATAAACTGTTTTTAAATTGCGTTTTGCGTGGTACATATGTAAATCAGATATTGGAGGACCAGAAAGCAGCTAAATTCTGATCTTTCCTTCTTCCGATATTACAAACTATCAGGGCATTGGGGATTTGTTTCGTTTAGCTAAAAAATTAGCTATATCAGCAAATTTATTTACGCCGGAATACAAACTCATGTTAAATTGTGTTTTGCGTGGTACACTTGTAAATCAGATTTTCGAGGAACAAAATGTAGTTAAATTATGTTCTCTCAATCTTCCAATATTGCAAACTATTAGGGTGTTGTCGTTTTGTTTCGTTTGTCGAAAAAAAATTGCTATATCGGCAAATTTATTTACGGCAAAACACAAACTCAAGTTAAATTGCGTTTTGCATGGCACATTTGTGAATAAGATTTTGGAGAATCATAAAGTAGTTAAATTCTGATCTCTCTGTCTTCCAATATTGCAAACTGTTAGGTCGTTTTGATTTTGTTTCGTTTGTAGAAAAAAACTGCTATATTAGCATATTTATTTACGCCAATATATGAACTCACGTTTAATTGTGTTTTGCGTAGTACATTAATGAATCAGATTTTGGAGGACCAAAAAGCTGTAAAATTCTAATCTCTTAATCTTCCAAAATTTTAAACTCTATGGGAGTGATTTTGATTCGTTTGACAAAAAAAGCAGCTATATCAGCAAATTTATTTACGCCCGAATATAAACTCACGTTCAATTGTGTCTTGCGTGGTACATTGCTAAATAAGATTTTGGAGGACCAAAAAGCTGCAAAATTATGATCTCTACGTCTTCCAATATTACAAACTATTAAAGGGTTGTGGTTTTGTTTCGTTTGACAAAAAAAACTGTTTTATCAGCAAATTTATTCATGCCAGATCGTAAACTCTTGTTAAATTGTGTTTTGTGTGGTACATTAGTAAATAAGATTTTGAAGGACCAAAAAGCAGTTAAATTCTGATCTCTTTGTCTTCCAATATTGCAAACTATTAGGGAGTTGTGATTTTGTTTTGGTTGACGAAAAAAACTCCTATATTAGCTAATTTATTCACACCTGAACACAAACGCACGTTCAATTGCGTTTTGCCTGGTACATTATTGAACAGATTTCGGAGGACCAAAAAGAAGTTAAATTTTGATCTCTTCATCTTCCAATATTCCAAACTCCTTGGGGGTTGTGATTTTGATTCATTTAATGAAAAAAAAAAAAAAAACCAGCTATATCTGCAAATTGTTTCACGTCCGAGCATCAACTCTTGTTAAATTACGTTTTGCGTCGTACATTAGTAAATCAGATTTTGGAGGACCAAAAAGCTGCTAAATTCTGATCTCTTCGTCTTCCAATATTACAAACTATTAGGGCATTGGGGATTTGTTTCGTTTAACTAAAAAATTAGCTATATCAGCAAATTTATTTACGCCGGAACACAAACTCATGTTAAATTGTGTTTTGCGTGTTCTATTAGTAAACCAGATTTTGGAGAACCAAAAGGCAGTTAAATTATGTTCTTCTGTCTTCCAATATTGCAAACTATTAGGGGGTTGTGGTTTTGTTTCGTTAGACCAAAAAAACTGCTATATCTGCAAATTTATTTACGCCCGAACACAAACTCAAGTTAAATCGCGTTTTGCGCGGTACATTTGTGAATCAAATTTTGGAGAATAAAAAAGTTGTTAAATTCTGATCTCTCTATCTTCCAATATTGCAAACTCTTAGTTCGTTTTGATTTTTGTTCGTTTGACGAAAAAAACTGCTATATCAGAATATTTATTTGCGCTCGAATACAAACTCACGTTTAGCTATGTTTTGCGTGGTACATAGTGAATTAGATTTTCAAGGACCCAAAAGCTGTTAAATTCTAATCTCTTCATCTTCAAATATTCCAAACTCTTTGGGCGTTGTGATTTTGTTTTGTTTGACAAAAAAAACTGTTATATCAACAAATTTATTTACGCCCGAACACAAACTTACGTTCAATTGCATTTTGCATGGTACATTAGTAAATAATATTTTGGAGGTCTAAAATGCAGTTAAATTCTTATCTCTTCATCTTCCATTATTCCAAACTCATTGGAGGTTGTGATTTTGTTTCATTTGACGAAAAAAACAGCTATATCGGCAAATTTATTTACGCCACAACACAAACTCAAGTTAAATTGCGTTTTGCGTGGTACATTTGTGAATAAGATTTTGGAGAATCAAAAAGTAGTTAAATTCTGATCTCTCTGTCTTCCAATATTGCAAACTGTTAGGGCGTTTTGATTTTGTTTTGTTTGACGAACAAAACCGCTATATCAACATATTTATTTTCGCCCGAAGACAAACTCCCATTTAATTGTGTTTTGCATGGTACATTAGTGAATCAGATTTTGGAGGACTAAAAAGATGTTAAATTCTAATCTCTTAATCTTCCAAAATTTTAAACTCTTTGGGCATTGTGATTTTGTTTCGTTTCACAAAAAAAGCAGTTATATCATCAAATTTATTTACGTCCGAATACAAATTCACGTTCAATTCCGTTTTGCGTGGTACATTACTAAATAAGATTTTGGAGGACCAAAAAGTACCTCAATTCCGATCTCTCCGTCTTCCAATATTACAAACTATTAGGGGGTTGTGGTTTTGTTTCGTTCGACAAAAAAAACTGTTATATCAGCAAATTTATTCACGCCCGAAAGTAAACTCTTGTTAAATAGCGTTTTGTGTAGTACATTAGTAAATAAAATTTTGGAAGACCAAAAAGCAGTTATATTCTGATCTCTCTGTCTTCCAATATTGAAAAATATTAGGGAGTTGTGATTTAGTTTTGTTTCACGAAAAAAAACTACTAAATTAGCTAATTTATTCACACCAGAACACAAACGCACGTTCAATTGCGTTTTGCGTGGTACATTAGTGAACAGATTTCGGAGGACCAAAAAGCAGTTAAATTCTGATCTCTTCATCTTCCAAAATTCCAAATTCCTTGGGCGTTGTGATTTTGAATCGTTTAATGAAAAAAAAATAAGCTATATTTGCAAATTTTTAATGCCCGAGCATCAACTCTTGTTAAATTGCGTTTTGCGTGGTAAATTAGTAAATCAGATTTTGGAGGACCAAAAAGCTGCTAAATTATGATCTCTCCGTCTTCCAATATTACAAACTATAAGGGCATTGGGGATTTGTTTCGTTTAACTAAAAAATCAACTGTATCAGCAAATTTATTTACGCCGGAACACAAACTCATGTTAAATTGTGTTTTGCGTGGTACATTTGTAAATAAAATTTTGGAGGGCCAAAATGTAGTTAAATTCTGTTCTCTGTGTCTTCCAATATTGCAAACTATTGGGGCGTTGTCGTTTTGTTTCGTTTGTCGAAAAAAAATTGCAATATCGACAAATTTTTTTACACCAAAACACAAACTCAAGTTAAATTGCATTTTGTGTGTTACATTTGTGAATAAGATTTTGAAGAATAAAAAAGTAGTTAAATTCTGATCTCTCTGTCTTCCAATATTGCAAACTGTTAGGGCGTTTTGATTTTGTTTCGTTTGACGAACAAAACTGCTATATCAGCATATTTATTTTCACCCGAATACAAACTCACGTTTAATTGTGTTTTGCGTGGTACATTAGTGAATCGGATTTTGGAGGACCAAAAGGCAATAAAATTATAATCTCTTAATCTTCCAAAATTTCAAACTCTTTGGGCGTCATGATTTTGTTTCGTTTGACAAAAAAAGCAGCTATTTCAGCAAATTTATTTACGCCCGAATACAAACTCAGGTTCAATTGCGTTTTGTGTGGTACATTACTAAATAAGATTTTGGAGGACCAAAAAACAGCTAAATTCTTATCTCTCCGTCTTCCAATATTACAAATTTCTAGGGGGTTGTGGTTTTGTTTCGTTTGACGAAAAAAACTGTTATATCAGCAAATTTATTTACGCCCGAACGTAAACTCTTGTTAAATTGCGTTTTGTGTGGTACATTAGTAAATAAGATTTTGGAGGACCAAAAAGCAGTTAAATTCTGATCTCTCTATCTTCCAATTTTGCAAACTATTAGGGAGTTGTAATTTTGTTTTGTTTGACAAAAAAAACTGCTATATTAGCTAATTTATTCACACCAGAACACAAACGCACGGTCAATTGCGTTTTGCGTGGTACATTAGTAAACAGATTTCGAAGGACCAAAAAGCAGTTAAATTTTGATCTCTTCATCTTCCAATATTCCAAATTCCTTGGGCGTTGTGATTTTGATTCGTTTAATGAAAAAAAACAGCTATATCTGCAGAATTTTTCACGCCCAAGCATCAACTCTTGTTAAATTGCGTTTTGCGTGGTACATTAGTAAATAAGATTTTGGAGGACCAAAAAGCAGCTATATTCTGATCTCTCTGTCATCCAATATTACAAACTATTAGGGCATTGGGGATTTGTTTCATTTAACTAAAAAATCAGCTATGTCAGGAAATTTATTTACGCCGGAACACAAACTCATGTTAAATTGTGTTTTGCGTGGTACATTAGTAATTCATATTTTGGAGGACCAAAATGCAGTTAAATTATGTTCTCTCTGTCTTCCAATATTGCAAACTATTAGGGCGTTGTCATTTTGTTTCGTTAGACCAAAAAAACTGCTATATCTGCAAGTTTATTGACGCCCGAACACAAACTCAGGTTAAATTGTGTTTTGCGTGGTACATTAGTAATTCAAATTTTGGAGGACCAAAATGCAGTTAAATTATGTTCTCTCTATCTTCCAATATTACAAACTACTAGGGCGTTGTCATTTTATTTCGTTAGACCAAAAAAATTGCTATATCTGCAAGTTTATTGACGCCCGAACACAAACTCAGGTTAAATTGAGTTTTGCGTGGTATATTTGTGAATCAAATTTTGGAGAACCAAAAAGTAGTTAAATTCTGATCTCTTTGTCTTCCAATATTGCAACTCTTAGGTCATTTTGAGTTTGGTTCGTTTGACGAAAAAAACTGCTATATCAGTATATTTATTTACGCCCGAATACAAACTCACGTTTAATTGTGTTTTGCATGGTACATTAGTGAATTAGATTTTCGAGGACCCAAAAGCTGTTAAATTCTAATCTCTTCGTCTTCAAATATTCCAAACTCCTTGGGCGTTGTGATTTTGTTTCGTCTGACAAAAAAATCTGCTCTATCAACAAATTTATTTACGCCCGAACACAAACATACGTTCAATTTCGTTTTGCCTGGTACATTCGTAAATAAGATTTTGGAGGTCTAAAATACAGTTAAATTCTTATCTCTTCGTCTTCTAATATTCCAAACTCATTGGGGGTTATGATTTTGTTTCGTTTGACAAAAAAAACTATTATATCAGCATATTTATTTACGCATGAATACAAACTCACGTTTAATTGTGTTTTGCGTGGTACATTAGTGAATCAAATTTTGGAGGACCAAAAAGCTGTTAAATTCTAATCTCTTCATCTTCCAAAATCCCAAACTCGTTGGGCGTTGTGATTTTGTTTCGTTTGACAAAAAAAAAACGGCTATATCAACATATTTATTTACGCCCGAACATAAACACATTTTAAATTTCGTTTTGTGTAGTACACTAGTAAATCAGATTTTGGAGGACCAAAAAGCAGCTAAATTCTGATCTCTCCGTCTTCCAACATTACAAACTATTAGGGCATTGCCGATTTGTTTCGTTTAATTAAAAAAAAAAAAGAGCTACATCGGCAAATTTATTTACGCCGGAACACAAACTCAAATTAAATTGTGTTTTATATGGTACATTAGTAAATCAGATTTTGGAGGACCAAATGGCAGTTAAATTCTGTTCTCTCTGTCTTCCAATATTGCAAACTATTAAGGCGTTGTCGTTTTGTTTCGTTTGACGAAAAAAATTGCTATATCGGCAAATTTATTTACGCCCGAACACAAACTCAAGTTAAATTACGTTTTGCGTGATACATTTGTGAATCAGATTTTTGAGCATAAAAAAGTTGTTAAATTATAATCTCTTCATCTTCCTATATTCCAAACTCTTTGGGCGTTGTGATTTTGTTTCGTTTGACAAAAAAAACTGTTATATCAGCCAATTTATTTACGCCCTAACACAAACTCACGTTCAATTGCATTTTGCGTGGTACATTAGTGAATCAGATTTTCGAGAATTAAAATGCAATTAAATTCTTATCTCTTCGACTTCCAATATTCCAAGCACTTTGGGCGTTGTGATTTTGTTTAATTTAACGATAAAACAGTTATACCAGCAAATTTATTCACGCCCGAACATAAACTTTAGTTAAATTGCGTTTGGCGTGGTACATTAGTAAATCAGATTTTGGAGGACCAAAAAGCAATTAAATTTTGATCTCTTCATCTTCCAATATTCCAAACTCCTTGGGTGTTGTGATTTTGTTTCATTTAACAAAAACAACTGCTATATCAGTAAATTTATTCTCACCCGAACATAAGCACTTGTTAAATTGCGTTTTACATGGTATATTAGTAAATCAGATTTTTGAGGACCAAAAAGTTGCTAAATTCTGATCTCTCCGTCTTCCAATATTACAAACTATTAGGGAAATGTGGATTTGTTTCGTTTAATTAAAAAAACAGCTACATCTGCAAATTTATTTACGTCGAAACACAAACTCATATTAAATTGTGTTTTGCGTGGTACATTAGTAAATCAGATTTTGGAGGACCAAATGGTAGTTAAATTCTGTTCTCTCTGTCTTCTAATATTGCAAACTATTAGGGCGTTGTCATTTTGTTTCGTTTGACGAAAAAAAATTCTATATCGGCAAATTTATTTACGCCCGAACACAAACTCAAGTTAAATTACGCTTTGCGTGGTACATTTGTGAATCAGATTTTGGAGTATCAAAAAGTAGTTAAATTCTAATCTCTTCATCTTCCAACATTCCAAACTCTTTGGGCGTTGTGATTTCGTTTCATTTGACAAAAAAAAAACTGCTATATCAGCAAATTTATTTACGCCAGAACACAAACTCACGTTCAATTGCATTTTGCGTGGTACATTAGTGAGTTAGATTTTCGAGGACCAAAATGCAATTAAATTCTGATCTCTTCGACTTCCAATATTCCAAACTCTTTGGACGTTGCGTTTAACGAAAAAAACAGCTATATCAGCAAATTCATTTACTCCCGAACATAAACTTTAGTTAAATTGCGTTTAGCGTGATACATTAGTAAATCATATTTCGAAGGACCAAAAAGCAATTAAATTTTGATCTCTTCGTCTTCCAGTATTCCAAACTCCTTGGGCGTTGTGATTTTGTTTCATTTAACGAAAAAAAACTGCTATATCAGCAAATTTATTCTCGCCTGACCATAAACACTTGTTAAATTGCGTTTTGCGTGGTATAATAGTAAATCAGACTTTGGAGGACCAAAATGTTGCTAAATTCTAATCTCTCCGTCTTCCAATATTACAAACGATTAGGGCATTGTGGATTTGTTTCGTTTAATTAAAAAAACATCTAAATCGGTAAATTTATTTACGTCGGAACACAAACTCATATTAAATTGTGTTTTGCGTGGTACATTAGTAAATCAAATTTTGGAGGACCAAATGGCAGTTAAATTCTGTTCTCTCCGTCTTCCAATATTGCAAACTATTAGGGCGTTGTTGTTTTGTTTCGTTTGACGAAAAAAAACTCATATATCGGCAAATTTATTTACACCCGAACACAAATTCAAATTAAATTGCGTTTTGCGTGATACATTTGTGAATCATATTTTGGAGAATCAAAAAGTAGTTAAATTCCGATCTCTTTGTCTTCCAATATTGCAAACTCTTAGGGTGTAATGATTTTGTTTCGTTTGGCGAAAAAAAACAGCTTTATCAGCATATTTATTTACGCCTGAAGACAAACCCACGTTCAATTGTGTTTTGCGTGGTACATTAGTGAATCAGATTTTGGAAGACCAAAAAGCTGTTAAATTCTAATCTCTTCGTCTTCCAATATTCCAAACTCTTTGGGCGTTGTGATTTTGTTTCATTTGACGAAAAAAACAGTTATATCACCATATTTATTTACGCCCGAACATAAACTCTTGTTAAATTCCACTTTGCGTGGTATATAAGTAAATCTGATTTTAGAGGACCAGAAAGCAGTTAAATTCTGATCTCTTCGACTTCCAATATTCCAAACTCTTTGGGCGTTTTGATTTTGTTTCGTTTGACAAAAAACTGTTATATTAGCGAATTTATTTACGCCTGAACACAAACTTACTTTTAATTGCGTTTTGGGCGGTAAATTAATAAGATTTTGGAGGTCTAAAATGCTGTTAAATTCTTATCTCTTCGTCTTCCAATATTCCAAACTCATTGGGGGTTATGATTTTGTTTCGTTTGACAAAAAAAACTATTATATCAGCATATTTATTTACGCATGAATACAAACTCACGTTTAATTGTGTTTTGCGTGGTACATTAGTGAATCAAATTTTGGAGGACCAAAAAGCTGTTAAATTCTAATCTCTTCATCTTCCAAAATCCCAAACTCGTTGGGCGTTGTGATTTTGTTTCGTTTGACAAAAAAAAACGGCTATATCAACATATTTATTTACGCCCGAACATAAACACATTTTAAATTTCGTTTTGTGTAGTACACTAGTAAATCAGATTTTGGAGGACCAAAAAGCAGCTAAATTCTGATCTCTCCGTCTTCCAACATTACAAACTATTAGGGCATTGCCGATTTGTTTCGTTTAATTAAAAAAAAAAAAGAGCTACATCGGCAAATTTATTTACGCCGGAACACAAACTCAAATTAAATTGTGTTTTATATGGTACATTAGTAAATCAGATTTTGGAGGACCAAATGGCAGTTAAATTCTGTTCTCTCTGTCTTCCAATATTGCAAACTATTAAGGCGTTGTCGTTTTGTTTCGTTTGACGAAAAAAATTGCTATATCGGCAAATTTATTTACGCCCGAACACAAACTCAAGTTAAATTACGTTTTGCGTGATACATTTGTGAATCAGATTTTTGAGCATAAAAAAGTTGTTAAATTATAATCTCTTCATCTTCCTATATTCCAAACTCTTTGGGCGTTGTGATTTTGTTTCGTTTGACAAAAAAAACTGTTATATCAGCCAATTTATTTACGCCCTAACACAAACTCACGTTCAATTGCATTTTGCGTGGTACATTAGTGAATCAGATTTTCGAGAATTAAAATGCAATTAAATTCTTATCTCTTCGACTTCCAATATTCCAAGCACTTTGGGCGTTGTGATTTTGTTTAATTTAACGATAAAAACAGTTATACCAGCAAATTTATTCACGCCCGAACATAAACTTTAGTTAAATTGCGTTTGGCGTGGTACATTAGTAAATCAGATTTTGGAGGACCAAAAAGCAATTAAATTTTGATCTCTTCATCTTCCAATATTCCAAACTCCTTGGGTGTTGTGATTTTGTTTCATTTAACAAAAACAACTGCTATATCAGTAAATTTATTCTCACCCGAACATAAGCACTTGTTAAATTGCGTTTTACATGGTATATTAGTAAATCAGATTTTTGAGGACCAAAAAGTTGCTAAATTCTGATCTCTCCGTCTTCCAATATTACAAACTATTAGGGAAATGTGGATTTGTTTCGTTTAATTAAAAAAACAGCTACATCTGCAAATTTATTTACGTCGAAACACAAACTCATATTAAATTGTGTTTTGCGTGGTACATTAGTAAATCAGATTTTGGAGGACCAAATGGTAGTTAAATTCTGTTCTCTCTGTCTTCTAATATTACAAACTATTAGGGCGTTGTCATTTTGTTTCGTTTGACGAAAAAAAATTCTATATCGGCAAATTTATTTACGCCCGAACACAAACTCAAGTTAAATTACGCTTTGCGTGGTACATTTGTGAATCAGATTTTGGAGTATCAAAAAGTAGTTAAATTCTAATCTCTTCATCTTCCAACATTCCAAACTCTTTGGGCGTTGTGATTTCGTTTCATTTGACAAAAAAAAAACTGCTATATCAGCAAATTTATTTACGCCAGAACACAAACTCACGTTCAATTGCATTTTGCGTGGTACATTAGTGAGTTAGATTTTCGAGGACCAAAATGCAATTAAATTCTGATCTCTTCGACTTCCAATATTCCAAACTCTTTGGACGTTGCGTTTAACGAAAAAAACAGCTATATCAGCAAATTCATTTACTCCCGAACATAAACTTTAGTTAAATTGCGTTTAGCGTGATACATTAGTAAATCATATTTCGAAGGACCAAAAAGCAATTAAATTTTGATCTCTTCGTCTTCCAGTATTCCAAACTCCTTGGGCGTTGTGATTTTGTTTCATTTAACGAAAAAAAACTGCTATATCAGCAAATTTATTCTCGCCTGACCATAAACACTTGTTAAATTGCGTTTTGCGTGGTATAATAGTAAATCAGACTTTGGAGGACCAAAATGTTGCTAAATTCTAATCTCTCCGTCTTCCAATATTACAAACGATTAGGGCATTGTGGATTTGTTTCGTTTAATTAAAAAAACATCTAAATCGGTAAATTTATTTACGTCGGAACACAAACTCATATTAAATTGTGTTTTGCGTGGTACATTAGTAAATCAAATTTTGGAGGACCAAATGGCAGTTAAATTCTGTTCTCTCCGTCTTCCAATATTGCAAACTATTAGGGCGTTGTTGTTTTGTTTCGTTTGACGAAAAAAAACTCATATATCGGCAAATTTATTTACACCCGAACACAAATTCAAATTAAATTGCGTTTTGCGTGATACATTTGTGAATCATATTTTGGAGAATCAAAAAGTAGTTAAATTCCGATCTCTTTGTCTTCCAATATTGCAAACTCTTAGGGTGTAATGATTTTGTTTCGTTTGGCGAAAAAAAACAGCTTTATCAGCATATTTATTTACGCCTGAAGACAAACCCACGTTCAATTGTGTTTTGCGTGGTACATTAGTGAATCAGATTTTGGAAGACCAAAAAGCTGTTAAATTCTAATCTCTTCGTCTTCCAATATTCCAAACTCTTTGGGCGTTGTGATTTTGTTTCATTTGACGAAAAAAACAGTTATATCACCATATTTATTTACGCCCGAACATAAACTCTTGTTAAATTCCACTTTGCGTGGTATATAAGTAAATCTGATTTTAGAGGACCAGAAAGCAGTTAAATTCTGATCTCTTCGACTTCCAATATTCCAAACTCTTTGGGCGTTTTGATTTTGTTTCGTTTGACAAAAAACTGTTATATTAGCGAATTTATTTACGCCTGAACACAAACTTACTTTTAATTGCGTTTTGGGCGGTAAATTAATAAGATTTTGGAGGTCTAAAATGCTGTTAAATTCTTATCTCTTCGTCTTCCAATATTCCAAACTCATTGGGGGTTTTGATTTTGTTTCGTTTGACAAAAAAAAAAAACAGCTTTATCAGCATATTTATTTACGCCCGAACATAAACACTTTATAAGTTACGTTTTGTGTGGTACATAAGTAAATCAGATTTTGGAGGACCAGAAAGCAGTTAAATTCGGATCTCTTCGTCATCCAATATTCCAAACTTTTTGGACGTTGTGATTTTGTTTTGTTTAACGAAAAAAAACAGCTATATTAGCAAATTTATTCGCTCCCGAACATAAACTCTTGTTAAATTGCGTTTTGCGTGGTACATTAGTAAATCAGATTTTGGAGGACTAAAAGGCAGTTAAATTCTGATCTCTCTGTCTTCCAATATTGCAAACTGTTAGGGAGTTTTGATTTTGTTTCGTTTGACGAAAAAAACTTCTATATTAGCAAATTTATTTACGTCCGAACACAAATTCACGTTCAATTGCATTTTGCGTGGTACGTTAGTGAATCAGATTTTGGTGAACCAAAATGCAGTTAAATTCTGATCTCCTCGTCTTCCGAAAATCCAAACTCTTTGGGCGTTGTGATTTTGTTTTGTTCATAAAAAAAAAACGGTTATATTAGCAAATTTATTCACACCCGAACATAAACTCTAGTTAAATTGCATTTTGCGTGGTATATTAGTAAATCAAATTTTGGTGGACTAAAAGGTAGTTAAATTCTGATATCTCTGTCTTCCAATATTGCAAACTATTTGGGAGTTTTAATTTTGTTTCGTTTGACGAAAAAACTGGTACATCAGCAAATTTATTTACGCCCGAACACAAACTCACGTTCAATTGCGTTTTGCGTGGTACATTAGTGAATCAGATTTTGGAGGACCAAAATTTAGTTAAATTCTGATCTCTTCATCTTCCAATATTCCAAACTCTTTGGGCATTGTGATTTTGCTTTGTTTAACGAAAAAAAATAGCTATATTATCAAATTTATTCACGCCAGACCATAAACTCTTATTAGATTACGTTTTGCATGGTATATTAGTAAATCAGATTTTGGAGGACCGAAAAACAGCTAAATTCTGATGTCCCCGTCTTCCAATATTACAAAGTATTACAGTATTTTTGATTTGTTTCGTTTAACTAAAAAATTGCTATATCAGCAAATTTATTTACGCCGGAACACAAATTCATGTTAAATTGTGTTTTGCGTGGTACATTAGTATCAGATTTTGGAGGACCAAAAGGCTGTTAAATTCTGTTCTTCCGTCTTCCAATATTACAAACTATTAGGGCATTCTGATTTTGTTTGGTTTGACAAAAAAAACTGTTATATCAGCTAATTTATTCACGCTCGAGCACAAACTCACGTTCAATTGCGTTTTGCGTGGTACATTGGTGAATCAGATTTTGGAGGACCAAAAAGCTTTTAAATTCTGATCTCTTTGTCTTTGAATATTCCAAACTCCTAGGGCGTTGTGATTTGGTTTCGTTTAATGAAAAAAACTGTTATATTAGCATATTTATTCACGCCCGAACATAAACACTTCTTAAATTGCGTTTTGCGTGGTATATTAGTAAATCAGATTTTGGAAGAATTAAAAGCAGTTAAATTGTGGTTTCTCTGTCCTCCAATATTGCAAATTGTTAGGGAGTTTTAATTTTGTTTCGTATGACGAAAAAAATTGCTATATCAGCAAATTTATTTACGCCCGAACACAAACTCACGTTCAATTGCGTTTTGCGTGGTACATTAGAGAATCAGATTTTGGAGGATCAAAATGCAGTTAAATTCTGATCTCTTCGTCTTCCAAAATTTCAAACTTTTTGGGCGTTGTGATTTTGTTTTGTTTATCGAAAAAAAAACAACTATATTATCAAATTTATTCACGCCCTGACAAAAACTCTAGTTAAATTGCGTTTTGCGTGGTACATTAGTAAATCAGAGTTTGGAGAATTAAAAAACAGTTAAATTCTGATCTCTCTGTCTTCCAATATTCCAATATTGCAAACTATTAGGGAGTTTTGATTTTGTTTCGTTTGACGAATATAAGTGCTATATCAGCAAATTTATTTACGTCCGAATACAAACTCACGTTCAATTGCGTTTTGCGTGGTACATTAGTGAATCAGATTTTGGAGTACCAAAATGCAGTTAAATTCTAATCTCTTCGTCTTCCAATGTTCCAAACACTTTGGGCATTGTGATTTTGTTTTGTTTAACAAAAAAATAGTTATATTAGCAAATTTATTTACGGCCGAACATAAACACTTGGTAGATTATGTTTTGCGTAGTACGTTAGTAAATCAGATTTTGGAGGACCAAAAAGCAGCTAAATTTTGATGTCCCCGTCTTCCAATATTACAAACTGTTAGGGCATTTTTGATTTGTTTTGTTTAACTAAAAAAATAGCTATATCAGCAAATTTATTTACCCCGGAACACAAATTCATGTTAAATTGTGTTTTGCATGGTACATTAGTAAATCTGATTTTGGGAGACCAAAAGGTAGTTAAATTCTGTTCTCTCCGTCTTCCGATTTTGCAAACTATTAGGGCGTTCTAATCTTGTTTCGTTTGACAAAAAAAACTGCTATATCATCTAATTTTTTCACGCTCGAGCACAAACTCACGTTCAATTGTGTTTTGCGTGGTACATTAGTGTATCAGATTTTGGAGGACCAAAAACCTGTTAAATTCTGATCTCTTCGTTTTCAAATATTCCAAACTCCTTGTGACGCCGGAACAGAATAGCGATTATTCTGTGGGCTAATCAATAAGTATTTTGCAAGGAAGAAACAAGAAAATCACCCAAACAGAGAGAAAAACTCTGAATTCTGATAATTAATCAATAACAATGAACTGTCGGAAAAAGGCCCACAAGCCGGGCTAATATAGCTGAAAATTCGACCTTTAGGATTTTACCAAAAATAGCAAAACCCTAATAAAATCTCCTAAGACTTGAAATAAATACAAATAAGCATATTATGAAAATATTTGGTGCCAAAGAATTACCATATTAGGGAAACTATAATAACTATAATATTACTTAACGAATTCTCATCCATTTATGGCGACCCGGGGGTTACGATTTCCGGCGACCCTGTGACGAATTTTGGCGGTTTCTCCGGTGGATTTCTCTGCTGTTCAACAGGGACTTCCTAAGGTGGAAATGGCAGCAAGGGAAGGGAATGTGCTGGGAGGACTCCCTCTAACGGAGGGGGAAAAAAAAGGAATTGAGATTGCCGAGGAGACAGTTCAGGATCTTCGGATCAAGGGCTCCAAGTGTCTCATTGGCCGGTTAGGGGTGCCAAAAAAACTCAATAAGGAGGCCTTCAAAGCCGTTCTTATGCGGATATGGAGACCAGCCGGAAAACTGATGATTAACGAGGTCCAAGAAAGTCTATGGCTGTTTGAGTTTGAAGAGGATGGTGACAAACGGAAAGTTATGGCAGGAAGACCATGGTCGTATGACCGCACTCTCCTAATCCTCAATGAATTTGATGGTCGACTTGCTCCCTCCCAGATGGAATTTTCGTGCTCTCCTATATGGGTCCAAATTCATAATATGCCACTTGGGTGTATGAACCGAGCGGTGGGAGCCCAAATAGGCCAAACAATTGGGGAAGTGGAGGACGTAGCAGTGGCGGAGGATGATGTGGGATGGGGAAGGTATCTTCGAGTCAGAGTGGTGATTAACCTGTTTCAACCCCTGGAGCATGGTAGAACGTTGTCCATTTCTGGGAGTTCGTGTTGGGTAAATTTCAAGTATGAGAAGCTTCCAATTTTCTGTTTCCGGTGTGGTTGTATTATTCACGGTCCAAAAGGATGTTTGGAGGTCTCTGTGAGGAAACCAAACCATGGGGAAGGATCTGAAGGATGGGGTCAATGGCTGCGCGCTGATGACTATCCGAAGCGGCTAGGAGGCAATGAGGGGAGGAAGGCGGATCCACCTTCTTCGCCGACTGTTTCCGATCATCGTCCGATGGAAGAGAAGTCGACGGAAGATTTTCCTGAAAAGGAAAGTTCGCAGAAAGCAAAAAATCCGGAGAATATTGATGCTCATTCAAATTTGGAATCCCGGTTTTCAGGCAAAACGGATGTTGCTGGGTTACACCAGTATGGAAATGAAGAGAGGAAAACGGAAAGAAGAGATATGCAGGAAGAGAAACGGAAGGATGTCTTTCAAAATCCCGTGGAGGGCGTTCCTGTTTTAAGGAAAGGAGTAGCTAAAGGAAAGAAAGGTGGAATTAAAGGGGGAGGATCGGGCGAGAATGGAAAGAAAAAGGAATATGTACGGAAAACAGATCTGATTGCTGGGTCCCAAAAGGTAGGAACTGGGCAAATGAGTGATGAGGGTAGGCCAAAAGTTTCATTGAGCCAACCCAGACAGCCTGTTAGGCCCACGGGCGATAACTGGAGGGCCCAGGTATGTTCCAAAAATGGAAGCCCCCAAAGTCCATCTGGAAAGTTGTTGAACGACATTGGTCCAGAGAAGCTTCATTTGGCAAAAGAAAACCCTCCAGATACTTCCATCCGGGAGATTCTTACTCAGAAAGATACTTCCCCTCCACTTACACACTACAGGAAGAGAAAGGATAGAGAAGACCCGGAAGTTGAGATGAAGCTAAACGGGAGTCCTCTGGAAAAGCCTAAGTCGGGGGGAGGATGTAGGAGCTGGAAGAAATTAGCTCGAGAAGTTGCAAATGTGACGACTGGGCGTGGTTCAGTGATGGAAAGAATGGGGATAGAGGATGTGGACCGAATGGAGTCGTCTGAGATGATGGGAACTATTACAAAGGTGGATGAAGGTAACTCACCCGTGAAGACTCAATTTTTTGACTCTCCCAAGAGTTATGAATTGAGCACTTCAAAGGGAGTGTCTTTAATGGCGGTGGCTGAGGAGCAGCCCCGCCACTCACCATGAATCTTCTTTGTTGGAACTGCCGGGGGCTTGGGAACCCTTGGACAGTCCGGGAGCTTCACAGTTTAGTGAAGAATAAGAAACCCAATTTTTTGTTTCTCATTGAAACAAAAGTTTACTCTGGAGCTCTACAGAGAATAAGGTTACGGCTAGGCTATGAAGGAATGATACATGTTGATCCGGTGGGCCGTAGTGGTGGCTTAGCTTTTTTCTGGAGATCCGACTCAGGGGTGGAGATTATGCATTATTCCCCTCGGCACATATCTGCAAACATCTGGGATAGGAAGAAAGCTCTCAATTGGACCTTTACTGGTTTTTATGGAAACCCCAACCGGGACCTTAGGGATGAATCATGGTCCCTACTGTCCCATTTAAAGTCGCTGAGTAATGACGCTTGGTTATGTATGGGAGACTTTAATGAAGTGGTTGACCATAGTGAAAAGTATGGGGGAGCCATGAAAAGTGAAGCTCAGATGGAGCGGTTTCGGACTACTCTAGTTGATTGTAACTTGGGGGATTTAGGCTTTCAAGGGTCAAAATTTACATGGAGTAATAGCAGAGATTCAGAGGAGTTTATTAAGGAAAGGCTAGACCGGGCAGTAGCAACTCCGAGGTGGTGTGAAGGTTTTCCAAATGCAGCTGTTGAAGTTCTCTCTGTCAGCAATTCAGATCACAAACCACTTTTTCTCATAATGGAGGTCGATTACAGGAAGCCTAATCGGCTATTTAGATATGAGGCAAAGTGGAATCTGGATGAGGAGTGTCAAAAGGTGATCCAACAGTTGTGGAATGAGGCTGATACCGGTAGAGACTCTATGGAGGAAGTTCTGCAGAACCTTGATCGAAGCAGAGAAACACTTAATGGCTGGAGTAGAAACAAATTTGGGGCTGTGACTAGAACCATAAATTCCCTCTCGAGGAGATTGGGGAGAATGCAGAGATACGAGATCCCAGGGAATTTAGAATCTATCAAGCAGATTAAAGGAGAGCTGAATAAACTCCTTGAAATGGAGGATGTTAAGTGGCGCCAAAGAGCAAAGACGAATTGGTTCATAAAAGGGGACCGTAATACTCAGTTTTTCCATGCATGGGCCAACCAACGTCGAAGATCTAATTTCATTGGATCAATAAGGGATTTGGAAGGACATGAGTGGACCCGGCCTGAGGAGGTGGGAAATGCTTTTACTAGGTACTTCCAGAATCTCTTTGAAACTGAAGGAGTGACAGGGATTGAGGAGTGCACCTCGGCTGTTCAAGTTCGGGTTAAACCAGAGCTGAATGCCATGCTTACTAGCGAATTCACACATGAAGAGGTCAACACAGCTTTGTCCCAGATGCATCCGTTGAAGTCACCGGGCCCTGATGGACTCGGAGCAAGCTTCTATCAACATCACTGGGGTACCATTGGGGCTAAGGTACGTGGTGCAGTGTTGGATTTTCTTAATAGGGGTAATTTCAACACTTCTATTAATGAAACATTCATAGCCTTGATCCCGAAAATGGAAAGGGTGTCCAATGTGGCGGATTTTAGGCCGATTAGCCTCTGTAATGTGATATATAAGTTAGTGTCAAAGGTGCTTGCTAACAGGCTGAAGCTGGTGTTACCCTCAATTATATCACAGCATCAAAGTGCTTTTGTGCCGGGTCGCCTTATTACAGACAATATATTGATTGCCTATGAAGCTCTTCATACCATGAACTCTAGGATGAAGGGGAAGAAGGGTTTTATGGCGGCCAAGATTGACATGAGAAAGGCATATGATAGGGTGGAGTGGCCTTTTCTCGAGGCTATGATGCGAACAATGGGGTTTGAAGAAAGATGGATTACCCTTGTGATGACTTGTGTTAGAAGTGTGACATACTCGATTTTGGTCAATAGTCAGCCATATGGGAAGATAGTTCCATCTCGGGGATTGCGACAAGGGGACCCGTTGTCGCCCTATCTCTTCTTAATTGTAGCAGAGGGATTAAGCTCTCTGATGGCAAAGGCTGAAGCTGAAAACCGCATCACAGGAGTTCCAATAGCAGCAGGGGGTTTTCGCTTGAGTCACCTATTTTTTGCGGATGACTCTCTCCTTTTTTGCAGGGCCAACTTCCCGGAGTGGTTAAATCTTGCCCAAGTTCTACAAACTTATGAGAAAGCATCTGGCCAACAATTGAACATGGCAAAAACATCCGTCTTCTTTAGTCGAAATACCCGAGAGGAATTCAAAGAATTTATCCGGAACTCAGTGGGGGTAGCTACAATGACCGGTTTTGAGAAGTACCTAGGCCTCCCGACCTTGGTAGGCAGATCAAAGAAGCGGACTTTTGCTTACATATGCGGTAGGGTGAAGGAAAGATTGGATGGGTGGAAGGAAAAGTTCCTGTCCCAGGCAGGGAAGGAGGTATTAATAAAAGCTGTGGTCCAAGCTTTGCCTACGTTCTGTATGAGTGTTTTTAGGCTGCCACAATCACTATGTAAGTCCCTAAACTCTCTTATCAGTCACTTTTGGTGGGGACAAAAAACTAATAAAGGACGAGTCCAGTGGATGAGTTGGGAACGAATGGGAGCTCCGAAAAATAGAGGAGGGATGGGTTTCAGAGACTTGGAGGTTTTTAATTTGGCATTGCTTGCAAAACAAGGGTGGAGGATTCTCACAAATCCGTCCTCCCTTGTAGCTCGAGTAATGAAAGAGAAGTACCATCCTCGGGCAAACTTTTTGGAGGCTACTGTGGGCAGGAGACCATCTTTCGTGTGGAGAAGTATCATCAATGCCAAGCATCTACTGCAGAATGGAATGGGGTGGAGAGTAGGAAATGGAGCAAATATCAAAATCTGGGGGGATGCATGGCTATCCCCTCCTCATGCTAGACTTCTCCCTCCATCACAAACTAGTTTGCACCCTGAAGCTAGAGTTAATATGCTGATTGATCCAGTTACCGGGTGGTGGGATTTCAATCTGGTGAGAAGACTGTTTGACCCAGGTGATGTGGCTAAAATAGGTAGTGTGCTGATTAGTCCTCTGTGTCAGGAGGATAAAATGATTTGGAGAGGTACCACAGCAGGCACTTTCACGGTGAGAAGCGCCTATTACATGGAACTGAATAGGCTGGCTCAAGATAGAGGAGAGGGATCGGGGGCCAATGCCCATGTTGAGGTTTGGAAGACAATCTGGGGTATGCATGCCCCACCTGTGCTTAAAAACTTTTGCTGGAAAGTTTGTAATAACCTCCTCCCTACCAAGGCGAATTTGCATAAAAGGAAGATAGTTGATGATCCTTTGTGCCCTCTCTGTACAGGTGAACCCGAAACTGTTTTTCATAGCATTTGGGGGTGCCCAGCTGCTGTTGCTGTTTGGCAGGAGGGAGTAATAAGGTTCCAGAAAATGTCTTGTATTCTAACGGATGGGATGGGATTATTCCTGTACCTAATGGAGAGGTTAGATCCGGAGGAATTCGTAGGGGCTTGGACTGTGGCTCGCATGATTTGGATGAGGAGGAATGATTTTGTCTTTAACGGAGTCATCACTCCCCCGACCCAGACTATGGAAGCAGCAAAGATTTCTATGGAAGGCTTTAAAACTGCAAATGACAAGGATGAAGTTTCAACCAGTGTTGAGCCTGTGCAACGAATGGGATGGAAAAAACCATCGGAAGGTAGCTGGAAGATCAACTGGGATGCTGCAATCTCGAAGGAAAAATTGAAGATGGGAGTGGGAATAGTTATCCGAGATGCTGAAGGTCGTCTGGTTGCAGCAAAGACAAAGACAGTCCCTTACATAGTGGACCCTACTGCGGCTGAAACTATGGCAGCATGGTTTGCTGTGGAGTTTGGCAGGGAACTAGGGGCCGCTCGAGTAGTATTGGAGGGGGATTCTTTGGTGGTCGTCTCAGGTTTGCGGACAGTGGATCCATGTAATCGGTTTTTCGGACAGTTAATTGATGATATTAAATCGTCTTTCTCCCATTTCTCAGCAGTGGAGGTGAGGCATGTTCGTCGAGAAGCAAACACGGCGGCTCATGAATTGGCTAAATGTGCGATTTCTCTTTTGTGGAACAATACTTGGGTGGGGGTATGTCCTGCTATTGAAAGTATTGTAGAAGCAGAGTGTCTTTCTTCATAGTGAGCATTAATAATATCCTATTTCTTCAAAAAAAAATATTACTTAACGACTACGTAAATATAATTATGGGAATTCTTTAAAAGATGAATCAAGAGATTTGTGATAGTCTCTTCTTTCCTTCTTGGTCTTTCCCTTGATGGATGTTGACAATTGGTAGAGAATATCTTCTAAATTACAACTTGCTAAAGGTCTCTTCTTTCCTTCTTGAGTAGTTGACCCTTTCCTTTCTTGCTTAAATCAAGCCAATCACATCGCCACATCATAGACCAATTAATTCTATAGTTGCGTCTGATTTCCTCCTGCATCACCTTGGGCGTTGTGATTTGGTTTCGTTTAACGAAAAAAACTGCTACATCAGCAAATTTATTCACGCTCGAACATAAACACTTCTTAAATTGCGTTTTGCGTGGTACATTAGTAATCAGATTTTGGAGGACTAAAAAGCAGTTAAGTTCTTATTTCTGTCTTCCAATATTGAAAACTATTAGGGAGTTTTAATTTTGTTTCATTTGACGAAAAAAACAGTTATATCAGCATATTTATTTACGCCCGAACACAAACTTTTGTTAAATTGCGTTTTGTGTGGTGCATTAGTAAATCAGATTTTGGAGGACAAAAAATCAGTTAAATTCTGTTCTCTCTGTCTTCCAATATTGCAAACGATTAGGGCATTGTCATTTTGTTTCGTTTGACGAAAAAAACTACTATGTCGGTAAATTTATTTACACCCGAACCCAAACTCAAGTTAAATTGCGTTATGCGTGGTACATTTGTGAATTAGATTTTGGATAATCAAAAAGTAGTTAAATTTTGATCTCTCTATCTTCCAATATTGCAAACTCTTAGGGCGTTGTGATTTTATTTCGTTTGACAAAAAAACCCGCTATATCAGCATATTTATTTATACACGAACACAAACTCATGTTCGATTGTGTTTTGCGTGGTCCATTAGTGAATTGAATTTTGGAGGACCAAAAAGCAGTTAAATTCTAATCTCTTTGTCTTCCAATAGTCCAAACTCTTTGGGCGTTGTATTTTTTTTTCGTTTGACAAAAAAAAACAGTTATATCAGCAAATTTATTTACGCCCGAACATAAACTCTTGTTAAATTGTGTTTTGCGCGGTGCATTAGTAAATCAGATTTTGGAGGACCAAAAAGATGCTAAATTCTAATCTTTCCGTCTTCTAATATTACAAACTATTAGGGCATTTTGGATTTGTTACGTTTAACTTTAAAAAAAGATGCTATATTGTAATACCCTGTATTTTAAGAGATTGAGTAAAATATCTTAAAATACGATTTAAGGCCTAATAATAGGAATAACATACATATGAATATTTGTGGAATAAATATTCATCAAGATAGGTATGAATATTTAAGAGATTAAATATTTATTAGAAATATGTGTATAAGTATATAAGAGTTAAAATAGATTAGAATTAAACTAAGTCTAATTCGATCGATCGATTATAGAATCGATCGAGCGATTGTTTAATGTCTTAAAATCGATCGTGCGATTAGAGAATCGAACCCTTATTAGAAGCCGAAATCGATTGATCGATTAATTAATCAATCGGGCAATTTAGTTATATAGGTGCTGAAACGGATGAAAATTTGGCTAAGTATATTGGATCGATCGAATATTGTATAGTGTAAAAAGTAGATCGATCGACCTACTGTTCAATTGGATCGATCGAATATTTTATAGTGTAAAAAGTGGATCGATCGACTTTCTGCAGAAAACAGATTCATGCACCGAATCTCCGAAAATCTGGTATTTAATACCAAATCTCCCCAAATCTTCTCCCCAGCCGTTAGATGCGATTGTTTTGGAGCAATCTTGGCCGTTCATTTCACTATAAAAGGAGCCCAATCCTTTCCTTTGATCACACATCTCATTCCTCTCCCAAAACTCTCTCAAACTCTCTCCCAATCTCTCTCAAATTCTGTTTTTCTCTCTCTCTACTTTGGGTCCAGCAGTGAAGGAAGAAGAAATCCGAAGTTCTCTCTCTCCCGTAGGTAAGTCTTTCTCTCAAGCTCTTTCTCCTTCTCTATCTCTCTGTCTCTCTCTCGACTCTACTGTGAAAGAAGAGAAGAAGAAGAAGGAAAATAGGAAGAGAAGAAGAAGAGAAAAAGAAGAAAAAAGAAAGAAAAGGGAAAGGGAAAGGAAATGATATTTAGTTTTTAAGGTTTTTGATTATATGAGTTATTTATTAATCTAATGTTTTTAAGATGTATTTCTAAACAGGGTATTTCAAGCGGAGTATTGAAATATAAAAATACGCCGTTATGATGCCCGAATAAAAATATATTACTTTACAAAAACGCCGTTACGCTGCGCAAATATTTTTAAGTATTTTAGATATTATTGATATTAATGCCATTATGCTGCCCGGACTTTATAAAGAATAAAATAAGGTTATAAATCTCATTATTTATATTTAGTAAATTATTATATATATATATATATATATATATATATATATATATATATATATATATGCTTTTAATGATAAAACTTTTATAATGCTATGGGTATTTTAGTTATTAAAAATGATATTATAATGCCTGCATGAAATACGCAGTATTACAATTAGACTAATTTATACGCCGTTATTAGGTCTAGATAATGTTAGAGATTACAATAAGGTTTAAAGGTTAAAATGGGAATAACTTTAAAATGTATTGTCAGTGAATTATATTAATTCACTATTGTTTGTATTAAATTATTGCAGTGAATATTTATCTGTAAACACTTTCCGAAGCAGGAAATAACTGTGAGTATTCTTACTCACTGAGGATCATGTGGTTGTTTTCTTTAATGTTGTGATTTCTGCTTTATTTAATTATATGCATAGGAATAGCATATTGCATACTGTTAATAATTCTTATGCGGGGTTAATAACAAGTTGACTGTTGGGATGGTCAATGTGCTAGGCAAGTTATGGCTACTTAATTGACTGTCGGGATGGTCAATGTACTTGGTTGTCGGGATGACCAATGTACTAAGTATGCTACTTTGACTACTAGTGCGAAAAACAATAATAAGTACAAGTTGACTGTTGGGATGGTCAATGTGCTAGGCAAGTTATGGCTACTTAATTGACTGTCGGGATGGTCAATGTACTTGGTTGTCGGGATGACCAATGTACTAAGTATGCTACTTTGACTACTAGTGCGGAAAAGTTAAGAAAACATGGTAAGGGAGTCTGTGCTCTAATAATTAGCCGCTTAAACGAACAGGGATTTAATGGCCTTGGTATGAGAGGAGTGCAAGAAGAAAATGAATAAGACTGTGCATATAAAACTGTCATTACATCATATCATTGCATCGTATATTGTTAAGTAAATCAGTAATCATCATATTATTGAAAACAGTGGACTCACTTTAGTGTTTTGTGTTGTTGTCTTCTTTCTGTATTATGTGTCAAATCAGGTTATGAAGAAGAAGAATATCAGGACTATCCAGACACTTAGGTGGATCCTGACACTAGTATTTGAGGCTAGACCGCCTCCCTTTTTTGGGAACTACTATGTAGTGGTTCATCAACTTAGTTTAAAGACAATATTTATGATTCTGCAGTTATGTAGTCATTAAACCTTAGATGTTTGGCTTGTATGACTACTTGTGCCCTGTGAGGCATGACTACTACTACTTTGTATAATTATGCTGACTTACTTATTATATCTATCTTGAGGTATTTCAGTAGAAGCTCTGAAGTGTTACTCAATTCCTAAGTTTGTGTTATATTCATATATATTCTGCTGTCAATTTATAACTCTGATGAGTTAGTAACGTTACGTGGAAATCGAAAAATTTTCACTTACGCTTTTTGTAAAAGCGGGGCGTTACATATATCACAAATTTATTTATGCTTGAACACAAACTCATATTAAATTGAGTTTTTCATGGTACATTAGTAAATCAGATTTTGGAGGACTAAAAATCAGTTAAATTTTGTTCTCCCTGTCTTCCAATACTGGAAACTATTAGAGCATTGTCGTTTTGTTTCGTTTGACAAAAAAAACTGCTATATCAGCAAATTTATTTATGCGCGAACATAAACTGAACTTAAATTGCGTTATGCGTGGTACATTTGTGAATCAGATTTTGGAGAATCAAATGGCAGTTAAATTTAGATCTCTCCGTCTTCCAATATTGCAAAAAATTAGGGTGTTGAGATTTTGTTTCGTTTAACGAAAAAAACTGCTATATCAGCACATTTATTCACGGTCGAACATAAACTCTTGTAAAATTGCATTTGTGGTACATTAGTAAATCAGATTTGGAAGGACTAAAAAGCAGCTAAATTCTAATCTTTCCGCCTTGCCATCTTGCAAACTCTTAGGGCGTTGTGATTTTGTTTCGTTTGACAAAAAATACTGGTATATCAACAAATTTATTTACGCCCGAACACAAACGCTCATTCAATTGCATTTTTCGTGGTACATTAGTAAATAAATTTATTGCAAACTATTAGGACGTTGTCATTTTTTTTCGTTTGACAAAAAAAAAAAAAAAACAGTTATATCAGCAAATTTATTCACGCCTGAACATAATCTCAAGTTAAATTGCGTTTTGCGTGGTACATTTGTGAATCTGATTTTGGAGAATCAAAAAGCAGTTAAATTCTGATCACTCTATCTTCCAATATTGCGAACTCTTAGGGCGTTGTAGGTTTGTTTTGTTTAACGAAAAAAAACTGCTATATCAGCAAATTTATTCACGCCCGAACATAAACTCTTGTTAAATTGCGTTTTGCGTGGAACAATAGTAAATCAAATTTTGGAGGACCAAAATACAGTTAAATTTTGATATCTCTGTCTTCCAATATTGCAAACTATTAGTGAGTTGTGATTTTGTTTCGTTCGACGAAAAAAATAGTTATATCAGCTAATTTATTCACGCCCGAACACAAACTCACGTTCAATTGTTTTTTCCGTGGTACATTTGTGAATCAAACTTTGGAGGACCAAAAAGCAGTCAAATTCTGATCTCTTTATCTTCCAATATTCCAAACTCTTTGGGCATTGTGATTTTGTTTCGTTTAAAGAAAAAACAGTTATATCAGCCAATTTATTCACGCCCGAACATAAACTCTTGTTAAATTGCGTTTTGCGCGGTACATTAGTAAATCAAATTTTGGAGGACCAAAAAGCTGCTAAATTCTGATCTCTCTGTCTTCCAATATTTCAAACTATTAGGGCATTGTAGATTTGTTTAGTTTAAATAAAAAAACTGCTATATCAGCAAATTTATTTACGCCGGAACACAACTCATGTTAAATTGTGTTTTTCCTAGTACCTTAGTAAATCAGATTTTAAAGGACCAAAAAGCAGTTAAATTCTGTTCACTTCGTCTTCCAATGTTCCAAACTATTAGGGCGTTGTCGTTTTGTTTCGTTTGACGAAAAAAAACAGCTATATCGACAAATTTATTTACGCTCGAACATAAACTCAAGTTAAATTGCGTTTTGCGTGATACATTTGTGAATAAGATTTTGGAGAAAAAAAAAAGTAGTTAAATTCTGATCTCTCTGTCTTCCAATATTGCAAACTCTTAGGGCGTTGTGATTTTGTTTCATTTGACGAAAAAAAAACAGCTATATCAGCATAATTATTTACGCCCGAACACAAACTCACGTTCAATTGTGTTTTGCGTGGTACATTAATGAATCAGATTTTGGAGGACCAAAAAGCTGGCAAATTCTAATCCCTTCGTCTTCCAATATTCCAAACTCTTTGGCATTGTGATTTTGTTTCGTTTGACGAAAAAAACAGCTATATCACCATATTTATTTACGCCCGAACATAAACTCTTATTAAATTCCATTTTGCGTGGTACATAAGTAAATCAGATTTTGGAGGACCAGAAAGCAATTAAATTCTGATCTCTTCGACTTCCAATATTCCAAACTCTTTGGGCGTTTTGATTTTGTTTCGTTTGACAAAAAAAATTGCTATATCAGCAAATTTATTTACGTCTGAACACAAACTCACGTTCAATTACATTTTGCATGGTACATTAGTGAATCAGATTTTGGAGGGCCAAATTGTAGTTAAATTATGATCTCTTCGACTTCGAATATTCCAAACTCTTTGGGCGTTCTGATTTTGTTTCGATTAACGAAAAAAATAGCTATATCAGCAAATTTATTCACGCTTGAACATAAACTCTAGTTAAATTGTGTTTTGCGTGGTGCATTAGTAAATCAGATTTTGGAGGACCAAAAAGCAGCTAAATTATGATCTCCCCGTCTTCCTATATTCCAAACTCTTTGGGCATTGTGATTTTGTTTTATTTAACGAAAAAAAAAACTAGCTATATTAGCAAATTTATTCACGCTCGAACATAATCTCTTGTTAAATTCTATTTTGCATGGTACATTAGTACAACAGATCTTGGAGGACTAAAAAGCAGTTAAATTCTGATCTCTTCATTTTTCAATATTCCAAACTCTTTGGACGTTGTGATTTTGTTTCATTTTACAAAAAAAAAAAAAAGCTATATCATCATATTTATTTACACCGGAACATAAACTCTTGTTAAATTCCATTTCGCGTGGTTCATAAGTAAATCAGATTTTGGAGGACCAGAAAGTAGTTAAATTATGATCTCTTCGTCTTCCAATATTCCAAACTATTTATTTGTGATTTTGTTTTGTTTATAAAAAAAAAAACAGCTATATTATCAAATTTATTCACGCCCAAACATAAACTCTAGTTAAATTGAAGAACCAAAAAGCAGCTAAATTTCAATCTCTCTGTCAACCAAAATTTCAAACTATTAGGGCATTGTGAATTTGTTTCGTTTGACGAAAAAAACTGTTATATCAGCAAATTTATTTACGTCCGAACACAAACTCACGTTCAATTGCGTTTTGCGTGATACATCAGTAAATTAGATTTTGGAGGACCAAAATGCAGTTAAATTCAGATCTCTTCGTCTTCCAATATTCCAAACTCTTTGGGCATTGTGATTTTGTTTCGTTTATCGAAAAAAAAAACAACTATATCAGGAAATTTATTCATGCACGAACATAAACTCTTGTTAAATTGCGTTTTGCGTGGTACATTGGTAAATCAAATTTTGGAGGACCAAAAAGCAGCTAAATTCTGATCTCTTTGTCTTCCAATATTGCAAACTATTAGGGAGTTTTAATTTCCTTTCGTTTGACGAAAAAAACTGCTATATCAGCAAATTTATTTACGCCCAAATACAAACTCACGTTGAATTGCGCATTGCGTTGTACATTAGAGAATCAGATTTTGGAGGACCAAAATGCAGTTAAATTCTAATCTCTTCGTCTTCCAAAATTCCAAACTATTTATTTGTGATTTTGTTTTGTTTATCGAAAAAAAACAGCTATATTATCAAATTTATTCACGCCCAAACATAAACTCTAGTTAAATTGCGTTTTGCGTGGTACGTTAGTAAATCAGATTTTGAAGAACTAAAAAGCAGTTAAATTCTGATCACTCTGTCTTCCAATATTTCAAACTTTTAGGGAGTTTTAATTTTGTTTCGTTTGACGAAAAAAACTTCTATATTAGCAAATTTACTTACGCCCAAACACAAATTCACGTTCAATTACGTTTTGCGTTGTACATTAGATAATCAGATTTTGGAGGACCAAAATGCAGTTAAATTATGATCTCTTTGTCTTCCAAAATTCCAAACTATTTGGGTATGATTTTATTTTGTTTATCGAGGAAAAATAGCTATGTTATCAAATTTATTCACGCTCGAACATAAACTCTAGTTAAATTGCGTTTTGCGTGATACATTCTTGAATCAGATTTTCGAGAATCAAAAAGCTGTTTAATTCTGATCTCTCTGTCTTCCAATATTGCAAACTCTTAGGGCGTTGTGGTTTTGCTTTTTTTTAACGAAAACAACTGCTATATCAGCAAATTTATTCATGGCCGAACATAAACTCTTGTTAAATTGCGTTTTGCATGGAACATCAGTTAATCAGATTTTGGATGACCAAAAAGCAGCTAAATTCTGATCTCCCCGTCTTCCAATATTCCAAACTCTATAGGCGCTGTGATTTTGTTTTATTTTACAAAAAAACTAGGTATATTAACAAATTTATTCACGCCCGAACATAAACTCTTGTTAAATTCAATTTTGCTTGGTACATTAGTAAATCAGATCTTGAAGGACTAAAAAGCAGTTAAATTCTGATCTCTTCGTCTTCCAATATTCCAAACTCTTTGGGCGTTGTGATTTTGTTTCATTTGACCAAAAAAACAGCTATATCATCATATTTATTTACACCGGAACATAAACTCTTGTTAAATTCCATTTCGCGTGGTTCATAAGTAAATCAGATTTTTGAGGACCAAAAAGCAGTTAAATTCTGATCTCTTCGTCTTCCAATATTCCAAACTCTTTGGGCATTGTGATTTTGTTTAGTTTGACGAAAAAAAATCTATATCAGCATATTTATTTATGCCCGAACATAAATTCTTGTTAAATTCCATTTTGCGTGGTACATTAGTGAATCAGATTTTGGAGGGCCAAAATGCAGTTAAATTCTGATCTCTTCGTCTTCCAATATTCGAAACTCTTTGGGCACTGTGATTTTGTTTCGTTTAACGAAAAAATAGTTATATCAGCAAATTTATTCACGCCCGAACATAAACTCTAACTAAATTGCGTTTTGCGTGGTACATTAGTAAATCAGATTTTGAAGGACCAAAAAGCTATTAGATTCTGATCTTTCTGTCTTCCAATATTCCAAACTATTAGGGAGTTGTGATTTTGTTTTGACTGACGAAAAAAACTGTTATATCAGCTAATTTATTCACGCTCGAACATAAACTCTTGTTAAATTGCGTTTTGCGTGGTACATTTGTAAATAAGATTTTGGACGATCAAAAAGCAGTTAAATTCTGATCTCTCTGTCTTCCAATATTGCAAACTATTATGGAGTGATGATTTTGTTTCATTTCACAAAAAAAAAAAAAAAAAAAAAAAAAAAAAAAAAAACTGCTATATGAACTAATTTATTCACTCCCGAACACAAACGTACGTTCAATTTCGTTTTGCGTGGTACATTAGTGAATAAGATTTTTGGAGTAACAAAAAGCAATTAAATTTTGATCTCTTCATCTTCCAATATTCCAAATTCCTTGGGCGTTGTGATTTTGTTTCATTTTACGAAAAAAAAAAAAAAAACTGGTATATCAGCAAATTTATTCAAGCCCGAACATAAACTCTTGTTAAATTGCGTTTTGCGTAGTACATTAGTAAATCAGATTTTGGAGGACCAAAACGCATCTAAATTCTGATCTCTCCGTCTTCCAATATTACAAACTATTAGGGCATTGCGGATTTGTTTCGTTTAATTAAAAAAAAAATAGCTACATCAGCAAATTTATTTACGCCGGAACACAAACTTAAATTAAATTGTGTTTTGCATGGTACATTAGTAAATAAGATTTTGGAAGACCAAATGGCAGTTAAATTCTGTTCTCTCTGTCTTCCAATATTGCAAACTATTAGTGTGTTGTCGTTTTGTTTCGTTTGACGAAAAAAACTGCTATATCGGCAAATTTATTTACACCCAAACACAAACTCAAGTTAAATTACGTTTTGCGTGATACATTTGTGAATCAGATTTTTGAGCATAAAAAAGTAGTTAAATTATAATCTTTTCATCTTCCAATATTCCAAACTCTATGAGCGTTGTGATTTTGTTTCGTTTGACAAAAAAAACTGTTATATCAGCCAATTTATTTACGCCCTAACACAAACTCACGTTCAATTGCATTTTGCGTGGTACATTAGTGAATTAGATTTTCGAGAACCAAAATGCAATTAAATTCTTATCTCTTCGACTTCCAATATTCCAAGCTCTTTAGCCGTTGTGATTTTGTTTCGTTTAACAATAAAAACATTTATACCAGCAAATTTATTCACGCCCGAACATAAACTTTAGTTAAATTGCGTTTGGCGTGGTACATTAGTAAATCAGATTTTGGAGGACCAAAAAGCAATTAAATTTTGATCTCTTCGTCTTCCAATATTCCAAACACCTTGGGCATTGTGATTTTGTTTCATTTACCAAAAAAAATTGTTATATCAGCAAATTTATTCTCACCCGAACATAAACACTTGTTAAATTGCGTTTTGCGTGGTATATTAGTAAATCAAATTTTGGAGGACCAAAAAGTTGCTAAATTCTGATCTCTCCATCTTCCAATATTACAAACTATTAGGGCAATGTGGATTTGTTTTGTTTAATAAAAAAAACAGCTACATCTGCAAATTTATTTACGGCGAAACACAAACTCATATTAAATTGTGTTTTGCGTGGTACATTAGTAAATCAGATTTTGGAGGACCAAATGGCAGTTAAATTATGTTCTCTCTGTCTTCCAATATTACAAACTATTAGGGCTTTGTCATTTTGTTTCGTTTGACGAAAAAAACTGCTATATCGGCAAATTTATTTACACTCGAACACAAATTCATGTTAAATTACGCTTTGTGTGGAACATTTGTGAATCAGATTTTGGAGTATCAAAAAGTAGTTAAATTCCAATCTCTTCATCTTCCAACATTCCAAACTCTTTGGGCGTTGTGATTTTGTTTCGTTTGACAAAAAAAAAACTGCTATATCAGCAAATTTATTTACGCCCGAACACAAACTCACGTTCAATTGCATTTTGCGTGGTACATTAGTGAGTCAGATTTTCGAGGACCAAAATGCAATTAAATTCTGATCTCTTCGACTTCCAATATTCCAAACTCTTTGGACGTTGTGATTTTGTTTCGTTTAACGAAAAAAACAGTTATATCAGCAAATTCATTTAGGCCCGAACATAAACTTTAGTTAAACTGCGTTTAGCGTGGTACATTAGTAAATCATATTTCGAAGGACCAAAAAGCAATTAAATTTTGATCTCTTCGTCTTCCAATATTCCAAACTCCTTGGGCATTGTGATTTTGTTTCATTTAACGAAAAAAAATTGCTATATCAGCAAATTTATTCTCGCCCGACCATAAACACTTGTTAAATTGCGTTTTGCGTGGTATATTAGTAAATCAGATTTTGAAGAACTAAAAAGCAGTTAAATTCTGATCACTCTGTCTTCCAATATTGCAAACTTTTAGGGAGTTTTAATTTTGTTTCGTTTGACGAAAAAAACTTCTATATTAGCAAATTTATTTACGTCCAAACACAAACTCACGTTCAATTACGTTTTGCGTTGTACATTAGATAATCAAATTTTGGAGGACCAAAATGCAGTTAAATTTTGATCTCTTCGTCTTCCAAAATTCCAAACTATTTGGGTATGATTTTGTTTTGTTTATCGAAAAAAAATCAGCTATGTTATCAAATTTATTCACGCTCGAACATAAACTTTAGTAAAATTGCGTTTTGCGCGGTACATTAGTAAATTGGATTTTGGAGGACTAAAATGCAGTTAAACTCTGATCTCCCTGTCTTCCAATATTGCAAACAATTAGAGAGTTTTTATTTTGTTTCGTTTGACGAAAAAAACTGTTATATCAGCAAATTTATTTACGCCTGAACACAAAACTCACGTTCAATTACGTTTTGCGTGGTACATTAGTGAATTAGATTTTGGAGGACCAAAATACAGTTAAATTATGATCTCTTCGTCTTCCTATATTCCAAAATCTTTGGGCATTGTGATTTTGTTTCGTTTAACGAAAAAAACAGCTATATTAGCAAATTTATTCACGCCCGAACATAAACTCTTGTTAAATTACGTTTTGCGTGGTATATTAGTAAATCATATTTTAGATGACCAAAAAGCAGCTAAATTTTAATGTCCCCGTCTTCCGATATTACAAACTTTTAGGGCATTGTGGATTTGTTTCGTTTAACTAAAAAAATAGCTATATCAGCAAATTTATTTACGCTGGAACACAAATTCATGTTAAATTGTGTTTTGCGTGGTAAATTAGTAAATCAGATTTTGGAGGACCAAAAGGCAGTTAAATTTTGTTCTCTCCGTCTTCCAATATTTCAAACTATTAGGGCGTTTGGATTTTGTTTCGTTTGGCAAAAAAAACTGTTATATTAGCTAATTTATTCACGCTCGAGAACAAACTCACATTTAATTGCGTTTTGTGTGGTATATTAGTGAATCAGATTTTGGAGGACCAAAAAGTTGTTAAATTCTGATCTCTTCATCTTCCAATATTCCAAACTCCTTTGGCGTTGTGATTTGGTTTCGTTTAACGAAAAAAAACTTAAATATATTCATGCCCGAACAAAAACTCTTCTTAAATTGCGTTTTGCGTGGTAAATTAGTAGATCAGATTTTGGATGACCAAAAAGCAGTTAAATTCTAATATTGCAAACTATTCGGGAGTTTTGATTTTTTTTCGTTTGACAAAAAAAAAACTGCTATATCAACAAATTTATTTACGCTCAAACACAAACTCACGTTCAATTGCGTTTTGCGTGGTACATTAGTAAAATAAGATTTTGGAGGTCCAAAATGCAATTAAATTCTTATCTCTTCGTCTTCCAATATTCCAAACTCTTTAGGGTTTGGGATTTTGTTTCATTTGATGAAAAAAATAGCTATATCAGCATATTTATTTACGCCTGAACACAAACTCTTGTTAAATTGCATTTTGCGTGGTACATTAGTAAATAAGATTTTGGAGGATCAAAAAGCCGCTAAATTCAAATCTCTCCGTCTTCCAATATTACAAACTCTTAGGGCATTGTGGATTTGTTTCGGGTAACTAAAAAAACAGATATATCAGCAAATTTATTTACGCCCAACACAAACTCACGTTCGTTTGTGTTTTGCATGGTACATTAGCGAATCAAATTTTGGAAGACCAAAAGGCAGTTAAATTCTGTTCTCTCCGTCTTCCAATATTACAAACTATTAGGGCGTTCTGATTTTGTTTAGTTTAACAAAAAAAAAAAACTGCAATATCAGCTAATTTATTTACGTTCGTGTACAAACTTACGTTAAATTGCGTTTTGCGTGGTACATTAGTGAATTAGATTTTGGACAACCAAAAAGCAGTTAAATTCTGATCTCTCCATCTTTCAATATTGCAAACTATTAGGGCGTTGTGATTTTGTTTTGTTTGACTAAAAAAACTGCTATATCAGCAAATTTATTTACTCCCGAACACAAACTTACGTTCAATTGCGTTTTGCATGGTACATTAGTAAATTAGATTTTGGAGGACCAAAAAGTAATTAAATTTTGATTTCTTCATCTTCCAATATTGCAAACTAGTAGTGCATTGTGGTTTTGTTTCGTTTCACAAAAAAAGAGCTATATCAGCAAATTTATTTATGCCCGAACAATAACTCACGTTCAATTGCGTTTTGCGTGGTAAATTAGTAAATCAGATTTTGGAGGACCAAATTTGTGTTAAATTCTGATCTCTTTGTCTTCCAATATTCCAAACTCTTTGGACGTTGTGATTTTGTTTCGTTTAACAAAAAAATAGCCATATCAGTAAATTTATTCACGCTCGAACATAAACTCTTGTTAAATTGCGTTTTGCGTAGTACATTAGTAAATCAGATTTTGGAGGACCAAAAAGCAGCTAAATTCTGATCTCTCCTTCTTCCAATATTACAAACTATTCGGGCATTGTGGTTTTGTTTCGTTTACAGAAAAAAACTGCTATATCAGCAAATTTATTTACGCTTAACCACAAACATATGTTAAATTGCGTATTGCATGGTACATTAGTAAATCAGATTTTGGAGGATCAAAAAGCAGTTAAATTTTGTTCTCTCCGTATTTCAATATTGCAAACTATTAGGGTGTTATCGTTTTGTTTCGTTTGACGAAAGAAACTGCTACATCGACAAATATATTTACGCCCGAACACAAACTCTAGTTAAATTGCGTTTTTCGTGGTACATTTCTGAATCATATTTTGGAGAACGAAAAAGCTGTTAAATTCTAATCTCTCTGTCTTCCAATATTGCAAATAGGGAATTGTAATTTTGTTTCATTTAACGAAAAAAAAAATACTATATCTGCATATTTATTCACGCCCAAACATAAACACTTGTTAAAATGCGTTTTGCATGGTACATTAGTAAATCAGATTATGGAGGACCAAAAAGCAGCTAAATTCTGATCTCTCTATCTTCCAATATTACAAACTATTACGACGTTGTGATTTTGTTTCGTTTAACGAAAAAAACTGCTATATCCGCAAATTTATTTACACCTGAACACAATCTCACGTTAAATTGCATTTTGCGTGGTACATTAGTGAATCAGATTTTGGAGGACCAAAAAGCAGTAAAATCATGATCTCTATGTAACGCCCCCAAACCGCTAAGGGTTAGGTTCGTCCATTTTCATACACCAAACTGCAAAGATTCGTAAGGTCTGCCAACAACCTAGCTAATATGCTGAATTTAATAACAAAAATAATAAAGATTTTAAAACTCAGAGCTTTAATAAATGCGGAAACAGTTATTTCAAAATGAACAATTATGTTTGATTTAATAATTGAAAATCTAAAGAAAACTAAATTTACTGTGCAAGTGCACTTATTAAGGTAACTGAGATGCAATGTCCTAATGCTAGCCTAGATCCCATCCCGGCCGCCTAGGTCTCTCTGCTCATAACCTGAAAACAAAACAAAATAAGGGGTGAGCGAAAAAATGCTCAGTAAGGTAACCCTCAACCATAAAACGGTTGAGTTAACTTCATTTTTTTTTAAAACAATTATTAAAATACACTTGAAATCTAAATTTCTAGAATACAAATAATAAAAAAAAATTCGGCATTTTACTTAACACATAAAATTACTGATTGATAAATAAATTCCTCATATGTAGGGCCCATGTACACTATTACGCCCTGTGTACTAGGGTTGCGCGGTCTACTGCGACCTCAGGCAGGTAAACTGTGGCCACAGGCCCTGCCCCGTCAGCTAATTAATTGAAGTGCACTTAGCATGACATAGGGATGGATCCGCTTTCTCTAAGTCCTTGAGCGGTTGCGCTTCCATCCAAGCAACCGCTCAAGGACTTAGAGAAAGCGGATCCATCCCTATGTCATGCTAAGTGCACTTCAATTAATTAGCTGACGGGGCAGGGCCTGTGGCCACAGTTTACCTGCCTGAGGTCGCAGTAGACCGCGCAACCCTAGTACACAGGGCGTAATAGTGTACATGGGCCATAAATATGAGGAATTTATTTATCAATCAGTAATTTTATGTGTTAAGTAAAATGCCGAATTTTTTTTTATTATTTGTATTCTAGAAATTTAGATTTCAAGTGTATTTTAATAATTGTTTTAAAAAAAAATGAAGTTAACTCAACCGTTTTATGGTTGAGGGTTACCTTACTGAGCATTTTTTCGCTCACCCCTTATTTTGTTTTGTTTTCAGGTTATGAGCAGAGAGACCTAGGCGGCCGGGATGGGATCTAGGCTAGCATTAGGACATTGCATCTCAGTTACCTTAATAAGTGCACTTGCACAATAAATTTAGTTTTCTTTAGATTTTCAATTATTAAATCAAACATAATTGTTCATTTTGAAATAACTGTTTCCGCATTTATTAAAGCTCTGAGTTTTAAAATCTTTATTATTTTTGTTATTAAATTCAGCATATTAGCTAGGTTGTTGGCAGACCTTACGAATCTTTGCAGTTTGGTGTATGAAAATGGACGAACCTAACCCTTAGCGGTTTGGGGGCGTTACAGTTTTGGTATCAGAGCAAAGGTTATAAGGTTCTGTAGACTTTAGGAGCCAGATCATTAAGATAGACTTAGTGGGGTAATGGGGAATCACATTCCGGCCTAGCAGAGTCAGTCTCTTTTGTCTTGTATTCAGTGCTAGGGAATCATTCCCTATTTTTTTTAACACTAACGCTTATAACATCAATTGCATAGATGGCACCCCACACTCGCAACCAAGGAAATCTCCCTGAGAACGAGAATAGCGGAAATGTGGGAAACCAGGCGCCGAACGGAAACCCCGAGACTTTGACCGCATTGGCTGCTCAACTGGTGGACCTACTGAAAATGGGTGCAAATGGCTATCACCTCAAAAGGACTAGTCAATTTGAAGCTTCCTTAGAATCTATTATAAAGCCCAGTTTCACCTAGTAACTAGGCAATGTGGGACGTAGCACTCATGAATATCTATATAAACTACTCACTCTATGTGAACTATTCATCTCTTCTCAATATGGGACGAGGGTGTTACAAACTCCCCCCCTTAAACCCCTGACGTCCTCGTCAGGGCCATGTCATGCGGTGCTCTAGTACCACATGACCTGGCGTTACAACCTGGCTCTGATACCATTTGTAACGATCCAAGGAAAAGCGCTAGCCAAATCTGCGCTATCACCTCAAAAGGACTAGTCAATTTGAAGCTTCCTTAGAATCTATTATAAAGCTCAGTTTCACCTAGTAACTAGGCAATGTGGGACTTAGCACCCATGAATATCTATATAAACTACTCACTCTATGTGAACTATTCATCTCTTCTCAATATGGGACGAGGGTGTTACACTCTATGTCTTCCAATATTGCAAACTATTAGGGAGTGTGATTTTGTTTCGTTTGACGAAAAAAAACTGCTATATCAACATATTTATTTACGTCCAAACACAAATTCACGTTCAATTGTGTTTTTTGTGGTACATTACTGAATCAAATTTTGGAGGACAAAAAGCAGTCAAATTCTAATCTTTTCATCTACCAATATTCCAAACTCTTTGGGCGTTGTGATTTTACTTCGTTTAATGAAAATAACAGCTATATCAGCGAATTTATTCACGCCCGAACATAAACTCTTGTTAAATTGCACTTTGTGTGGAATATTAGTAAATCTGATTTTGGAGGACCAAAAAGCAGCTAGATTTTGATATCTCTGTCTTCCAATATTACAAACTATTAGAGCGTTGTGGTTTTGTTTCGTTTAACAAAAAAAACTACTATATCAGTAAATTTATTTACGCTTGAATACAAACTTATGTTAAATTGCATTTTGCATGGTACATTATTAAATCAGATTTTGAAGGACCAAAATACAGTTAAATTCTGTTCTCTCATTCTTCCAATATTGCAATCTATTAAGCGTTGTCGTTTTGTTTCGTTTGACGAGAAAAATTACTATATTAGCAAATTTATTTAGGCCCGAACACAAACTCACGTTTAATTGCGTTTTGCGTGATATAATAGTTAATCAGATTTTGGAGGACCAAAATGAAGTTAAATTCTAATCTCTTCGCCTTCCAATATTTGAAACTCTTTGGACATTATAATTTTGTTTCGTTTAACGGGAAAAAAAAGTTACATCAGCAAAATTATTCACGCCTAAATGTAAACTTTTGTTAAATTCCGTTTTGCGTGGTACATTAGTAAATCAGATTTTCAGTACCAATATGCAGTTAAATTCTGATCTCTTCGTTTTCCAATATTCAAAACTCTTTGGGCGTAGTGATTTTGTTTCGTTTAACGAAAAAAAAAATTTATATCAACAAATTTATTCACCCCCGAACAAAAACTTTTGTTAAATTGCGTTTTGCGTGGTAAATTATTAAATCAGATTTTGAGGACCAAAAAGCAGCTAAATTTTGATCTCTCCGTCTTCCAGTATTACAAACTATTAGGACATTGTGGTTTTGTTTCATTTAACTAAAACAACTGCTATATTAGCAAATGTATTACGTCTGAACACAAACTAATGTTAAATTGCATTTTACGTGGTACATTAGTAAATCAAATTTTGGAGGACAAAAAAGCAGTTAAATTCTAATCTCTCTGTCTTTCAATATTGCAAACTAGTAGGGCGTTGTGGTTTTGTTTCGTTTGACGAAAAAATATGCTATATCGACAAATTTATTTAGGCCCGAACACGAAAACTCAAGTTGAATTGCGTTTTGTTGTGAATCAGATTTTGGTGAACGAAAAAGCAGTTAAATTCTGATCTCTTCTTCTTTCAATACTGCAAACTCTTAGGGCGTTGTGATTTTGTTTCGTTTAACAAAAAAAACTGCTATATCAGCAAATTTATTCACGCCTGAACATAAAATCTTATTAAATTGCGTTTTGCGTGGTACATTAGTTTGGAGGACCAAAAAGCAACTAAATTCTGATCTCTCCGTCTTCCAATATTACAAATTATTAAGGCTGTGTGGTTTTGTTTCGTTTAACGAAAAAAACTGCTATATCTGTAAATTTATTTACGCCCGAACACAAACTCACGTTAAATTGTGTTTTACGTGGTACATTAGTGAATCAGATTTTGAAGGGCCAAAACGCAATTAAATTCTGATCTCTCTGTTGAAAGATTAGAATTTAACTGCTTTTTGGCACACCAAATTCTAATTCACTAATATACGACGCAAAACGCGATTGAACATTAGTTTGTGTCCAGTTGTAAATATACTTGCTGAAAGACTAGTTTTTTTTCTCCAAACGAAACAAAATCATAACGCCCTAAGACTTTCCAATATTGGAAGACTGAAAGATTGAAATTTAACTGCTTTTCGGCACTCCAAATACTGATTCACTAAAATACGACGCAGAATGGGATTAAACGTGAGTTTGTGTCAAGTCGTAAATAGACTTGATGGAACACCAGTTTTTATCTCCAAACGAACCAAAATCATATCACCCTCGGAGTTTCTAATATTGGAAAACTAAAATATTAGAATTTAACTTCTTTTCGGTACACCAAAATCTAATTCACTAATATACAACACAAAATGCAATTGAACGTGATTTTGTCACCGGTCGTAAATATACTGGCTGAAACACTGGTTTTTTTTCTCCAAAAGGAACAAAATTATATCGCCCTTAGAGTATCTAATATTGCAAGACAGAAAGTTCAGAATTTAACTACTTTTTAGCACACCAAAATCTGATTTACTAATATACGACGCAGAACGCGATTGAACGCGAGTGTGTGTGTCCGGTCGTAAATAAACTAGCAGAAAAACTAGTTTTTTTTCTCCATACGAAACAAAATCTTAATGACCTCAGAGTTTCTAATATTGGAAGACTGAGAGATCTTAATTTAACAGAATTTTTGTGCACCAAAATCTGATTCAATAATATACAATGCAGATCACGATTGAACGTGAGTTTATGTCTAGTCGTAAATAGAATTGATGGAACACCAGTTCTTTTGTCCAAACGAAAAAAAAAATATCATAACACCCTCAAAGTTTCTAATATTAGAAAACTGAAATATCAGAATTTAACTGCTTTTCGGTACACCAAAATCTAATTCACTAGTATACGACGCAGAATGAAATTGAATGTGATTTTGTGTTCGGTCATAAATATAATGGCTGAAACACCAGTTTTCTTCTCCAAATGGAACAAAATTATAATGCCCTAAGAGTTTCCGATATTGGAAGACTGAAAGATTAGAATTTATCTGCTTTTTAGTACACCAAAATCTGATTTACTAATATACGACGCAAAATGCGATTGAACATAAGTGTGTTTCCGGAAGTAAATAAACTAGCTGAAACACCAGTTTTTTTCTCCAAACGAAACAAAGTGTTAATGACCTCATAGTTTCTAATATTGGAAGACTGAGAGATCTGAATTTAGCCACTTTTCCGTACAGCAAAATCTAATTTACTAATATACAACGCAGAACGCAATTGAACGTGTGTGTGTGTGTGTGTGTCCGGTCATAAATAAACTTGATGAAACACAATTTTTTTCTTCAAACAAAACAAAATCAAAACTCACTCATAGCTTCTAATATTGGAAGACTGAAAGATAAGAATTTATCTGCTTTTCAGTACACCAAAATCTAATTTACTAATATACGACGCAAAATGCAATTGAACGTGAGTTTGTGTCCAGTAGTAAACAGACTGATGAAACACTAGTTTTTTTCTCCAAAACAAACAAAATCATAACGCCCTTAAAGTTTCTAATATTAGAAGACTGAAATATTAGAATTTAACTATTTTCGGCACACCAAATTCTGATTCACTAATATGCGACGCAGAACGCGATTGAACATTTGTTTGTGTCTAGTCGTAAATAGACTTGATGGAACACAAACTTTTTTCTCCAAACGAAACAAAATCATAACGCCATCAGAGTTTCTAATATTGGAAAACTTAAATATCAGAATTTAGCTGCTTTTCGTACACCAAAATCTGATTAACTAATATACGACGCAGAATGCAATTAAACGTGATTTTGTGTCCGGTAGTAAATATACTGGCTGAAACACCAATTTTTTTCTCCAAACGGAACAAAATTATAACGCCCTCAGAGTTTCTAATATTGGAAGACTGAAAGATCATAATTTAACAGCTTTTTTGGTACACCAAAATCTGATTCACTAATAAACGACGCAGAACGCGATTGAACATGACTATGTGTCCAGTCGTAAATAAACTAGCTGAAACACCAGTTTTTTTTCTCCAAACAAAACAAAGTCTTAATGACCTTAGAGTTTCTAATATTGGAAGATTGAGAGATCTGAATTTAACTGCTTTTCCGTACACCAAAATCTAATTTACTAATATACAACGCAGAACACGATTAAACCTGTGTGTGTGTCCGGTCATAAATAAACTTGATGAAACACAGTTTTTTTCTCCAAACAAAATAAAATCATAACGCCCTTAAAGTTTCTAATATTCGAAGACTGAAAGATCAAAATTTATCTGCTTTTCGGTACACCAAAATCTGATTCACTAATATACGACGCAAAATGCGATTGAACGTAAATTTGTGTCCGGTCGTAAATATACTGGCCGAAACACCAATTTTTTTCTCCAAATGAAACAAAATCATAACGCCCTCAGAGTTTCTAATATTGGAAGACTGAAAGATCAGAATTTAACTGCTTTTTGGTACACCGAAATCTGATTTACTAATATACGACACAGAACGCGATTGAAAGTGAGTTTGTTTCTGGTCGTAAATAAACTTGATGAAACACCAGCTTTTTTCTCCACAAGAAACATAATCATAACGCCCTTAGAGTTTACTAATATTAAAACACTTAAAGATCGAAACTTAACTGCTTCTTGGTATACCATAATCAGATTCACTAATATACGACGCAGAATGGGATTGAACGTGAGTTTGTATCCGGTCGTAAATATACTAGCTGAAACACCAGTTTTTTTCCTCAAACGAAACAAAATCATAACGTCCTAAGAGTTTCTAATTTTGGAAGACTAAAATATCAGAATTTAACTACTTTTCGGTACACCAAAATCGGATTTACTAATACTCGACGTAGAACTCGATTGAACATGAATGTATGTCCGATCGTAAATAAACTTCCTGAAACACAAGTTTTTTTCTCCAAACGAAACAAAATCATAACGCCCTCAGAGTTTCTAATATAGGAAGATAGAAAGATCAGAATTTAACAGTATTTCGGTATAGCAAAATATGATTCTCTAATATACGACGCAGAACACAATTGAACGTGAGTGTGTGTTCTGTCGTAAATAAACTTGATGAAAAATCAGTTTTTTTCTCCAAACGAAACAAAATCATAACGCCCTAAGAGTTTCTAATATTGGAAGACTAAAAGATTAAAATTTAACTGCTTTTCGGCACACATAATTCTGATTCACTAATATACGACGCAGAATGCTATTAAACGTGATTTTGTGTCCGGTCGTAAATATACTTGCTAAAACACTGGTTTTTTTCTTCAAACGAGACAATATCATAACGCCACAAGATTTTCCAATATTGGAAGACTGAAAGATTAGAATTTAACTGCTTTTTGGTACACCAAAATATGATTCACTAATATACGACGCTAAACGCGATTGAACATGAGTTTTTGTCTGATCGTAAGTAGACTTGTAACAAAATCATAACACCCTCAGAGTTTCTAATAGTTGAAAACTGAAAGATCAAAATTTAACTGCTTTTCGTTACACCAAAATCTGATTCACTAATATACGATGCAAAACGCAATTAAATATGATTTTTTGTCCGGTCGTAAATATACTAGCTGAAACACCAGTTTTTTTCTCCAAACAGAACAAAATTATAATGCCTTCAGAGTTTCTAATATTGGAAGACAGAGAAATCTTAATTTAATTGTTTTTTTGTACACCAAAATCTGATTCACTAATATACGACGCAGAACGCAATTGAACATGAGTTTGTGCATGGTTATAAATATACGTGCTGAAACACCAGTTTCTTTCTCCAAACGATACAAAATCAAAACACCCTTAGAGTTTCTAATGTTGGAAAACTGAAATATCAGAATTTAACTGATTTTCGGTATACCCAAATCTGATTTACTAATATACGACGCAGAACGCATTTGAAAGTGAGTTTGTGTCTGGTCGTAACTAAACTTGATGAAACACCAGTTTTTTTCTCCACAAGAAACGAAATCATAACGCCCTCAGAGTCTAATATTAGAACACTGAAAGATCGGAACTTAACTGCTTTTCGGTATACCATAATCAGATTCATTAATAAACGACGCAGAATGGGATTGAACGTGAGTTTGTGTCCAGTCGTAAATATACTACCTGAAACACCAGTTTTTTTCTTCAAACGAAACAAAATCATAACGCCCTAAGAGTTTCAAATATTGGAAGACTAAAAGATCAGAATTTAACTGATTTTCGGTACACCAAAATCTGATTTACATATATACGATGCAGAACGCGATTGAATGTCAATGTGTGTCTGGTGGTAAATAAACTTGCTGAAACACCAATTTTTTTCTCCAAACGAAACAAAATCATAATGCCATTAAAGTTTCTAATATGGGAAGACAGAAAGATCAAAATTTAACTGCTTTTCGGTACTGCAAAGCATCACATATCAAAATTAGGATTTGTCCAATATGCATCACATATCAAATCAGTTCGATCAATTAACTTAAGTTCTAAAAAACCTCAACAATTTATCAATCCATAAATTCTATCTTCTCCTAAGTTTATCAGATGCATAAGGATATAGTCTCTCCAAATATCATCAAGTTTATTTAATCAATTCTCTTCCCTATAGATCCTCGAATATATATATTCAGATAAATTAGCAATCTATAATTTATGCACCTATCTCCAAAAGATATCATATACAAGATGACAGATATTTGTTAATCATATCATGTCTTAATGACATACATATACATCCTCAAAATTCATATTATCCGTCAATCTACCATTTATATTTCTATCCTCAAAGATATTATTGATGCTCATATTACAACTAGCCATGAATCATTAATTCGTAAGATTTATCTTTCCTTACTTTCTAAGGATAATCGGGTATACCTCAAAATCTCAATATTTTCTCTTTTGATTCTAAGGTTATCCTTATCATGAACATATGGCAAATATCATTTCTAAGCATATCATTAAAGTGCTATATCAATCTATCAACTTAATATCCACAAGTTTATAAAGATATCAAGCATCAAAATTATGTAATCTATATCTCCAAAGAGCATTTGAAGATTATGCCTCAAAATAATACTAGGTACCAATCATCCTAATCATGAGATCGGTTATACTTCCATACCTCAAATCTTTTGTTTATCATAGGCACGCTACCACCTTATGCCAAAACCAAGAATCGTATTTACGTCAGGCTAAAATCATAATCATGATGAAATCTTTCTGTACTTAAAACATCTCAGTTTGTTAATCTCAAGGAGGCATATCTATTCATCTCTATACTAATCAAATGATAGCTCAAACATTTATCAATAGCTTTAAAGTATTCACACTTAGTGTATAAAGCTACTGATAACTTAAAGATCATACAAAACTAAATAAATAAATTTAAAAGTATGATCGAATTATAGATAGTAGTGTTGTGTACCATTTTCTCAAGTACACACCACTATACATATTTTAGCATACCCATTATTAGTAGGCGTATCCAAAATATTTTATTTCTTTGTAAAGAAATCTCATTGTTTTCCATAGTCTTTGAAACATTTTTAATAACATATGAATGAGTAATAGTTCTCATTCTAGAATAAGAGTCTAGTTTCTGCTCATTCAGTGAATTGCAAACATAAGAGTTTCAAGCATGCCTACAATATAAATATGTTTGTCATTTTTACAACACTTTATTTTTAGGATGTTTTCATCACATCTAAGCTTTATTGTAAATATTGTACTAATGTTAGAAGTTCACACTTAAAACATTTTTTGTAAACATTTAGGAATTAGGACCTCATTTGAAAGTTCATATCTACTTGTTTCGAATTAATTCATTTCTTTCTTTCTTTCTTTTTTTAAAAATAATAGATACCTAAAAGTAGAAGATATGAAACCATCTCTTATTTTTGCATTATATTCCTGACTTAACATGCAAATCAAATCAACATGTTCTCTAATAGACCACAAGGTATGAAAAGGTATACATTCATATTTTATCCATGATTGTAAGCATATATGAACATTCATCATTTATTATCCATAGAGGCATAGATAATCATGCTACACAAGTCCTAACTGCACGCAGGGTTGATAATCTCATTCTTATGCACATTCATAGTACATTCTTTATTCCACATGCATTTCTAAGTTGCATGGCAAGGAAGACGTATAATCGTAGAAATCATACAATGCATACATTTGCATAGTCATAGAAATCCTAACTGTAAATGATAGTTACTATTCTCTTATATTGCTTGACTTCATACAAAAGCTTTTAAGGAATTTATAAAAAGTTCATTTTTCCTATAGCTCTTAAATTAACTCATAGACTTCTAAGGTCAAGTCTGATAGTCCTCAGAGCAAGCTACTCTGATACCATATTGTAACGACCCACTTTTTACAAAAAAGCGTAAGTAATTATATCTGGATAATTACGTGTCATTAACCATTCAGAGATGATAAATTTGGCAACGGAAAAAACGAATATCTTTTTTTTTTTCTTTACAACCATCAGGGACAATTCCCTTACAATACATTCAGAGCTTTAACTGACATTCCTCTAGATATACATTAAAAATCTTTCACACTGATTACAAAGAAACATGTGTCACATATGACACTAAAGCATACATGGAACTTATTAAATACAAAGAAATTCCTAAACATGTTACATACAAACATTTACAAGTACAGAGCAGTGAAATCCTAACTACACAGCTTTAAATCTCTTAAGCTAGCAGTTGATCCAATTCATAATCTTCAGAACCTACGCAAACATCTATGAGAAGGTGGTTACCGCCACAATCCCATAGTTCTGTGAGCTAACTGTCATTCAACATCATGATTTATGCGTTATTTAAGGAACAGAGATATGACATAATGATGTAGTGATAGTTTTCATGCAAAGTTTAACAGTTTAATATAGTCATGACACTCCACTCGTATAAGGGCCGTACCCCCTGTCAGCGTATTCGAGACGTTCGACGACGTGTCCCTTACATTACATTTTATTAGCATGGTTTCCGCACTAGCAGAGTACGTCCCACGTCACTCCACTAGCACTTTGAAAGACAGTAGCAATCAATATGAATTATTGGGTTTTCGGTTCCAGGCACTATTCCCATCCTGAACCTTTGGGAGACGATAGCACCCAATATTAATAGGTTAATTATTAAATGTATGCAATGATCAATCACACGCATCCAATTAAAATAAAACATAAACACAACACTATTGAAATCCAGTACTACCCTCAGTAAGTAATTTATACTTACCGCCCTTTTGTGCAGTCTCAATTAATCATCTGCATCAAATACATATATATGGGCATAGAAGGTTAATAACATTTCTTTTAAAAACTTATGCCTAAACATGAGTCCTAAAGTCACATATACACATACATAGAAGCAATCATCTATTAATTGGAAAATCATTTACATATATTAACACTTAACATGGTTAGGTCTTAACATTTACTTAATCAATTAGCAAATCAATACCTTAGAATAATATTTAATCTAGGTCTTGAGTAGCACTTGAGTACAATAAAAAATTCTTAATATCATTTTCTTTAGCATAGATAAATCAGCCAACAAGAAACCTATGCATATTTCTAGCAAGATATTTTTTTTTTTTTTTTTTGATAAGTAATGATAGTTTTATTGAAAGCGTAAGGCGCCCCTACGTACACTAGAAGTATACAACAGGAAACACCTAACTAGAAAGCGAAAAAGAAGCAAGAAATTCAGCGAAGCTGATAGATAACGGGTACAAATAAGCCATCGACCATACATACAAGGTATGGAGAAAAAACTCTAGCACCTCCTCTAGGGAGCTCTCTAGGTTCTCAAAATGCCTAAGGTTTCTCTCTCTCCAAATACACCAAAAGAGGCAAATAGGCACCATCTTCCATGTAGTAGCGCTCCCAGATCTCCCAGACTTCCACCAACCAGCAACTAAGTCAAGCACACTCCTAGGCATGACCCACGAAATACCAAAGCGGGAGAAAATGTTGTTCCAAAGAGAAGAGGCAAGATCGCAATGCAGAAGGATATGGTCCACTGATTCCCCATCCCTCTTGCAAAGACAGCATCTATCCACAATAATAATGTGCCTCTTCCTAAGATTGTCCAAGGTAAGAATTCTGCCTAGAGCTGCAGACCAAGTGAAGAAGGCTGCCCTCGGGGGAGCCTGAGACCGCCACACACACTTCCATGGGAACCACGAACCACCAGAACCCATCATAGAACCAAAATATGACTTCACCCCGAACACACCTTTCTTGGACGGGATCCATATGAGACAATCTGCCCTCTCAAAGTTCACCTTGGTAGCGCCCAGAACCTGGAAGAAAGAGGCAAAAACATCGACTTCCCAATCATGGGCCTCTCTAACAAAGCTCACGTTCCAAAGAATGGACCCACCCAAACTCTCCAAGTTATCAGCCACTGACGCATCCTTCTCCCGAGCAATGCCAAAGAGGTCAGGAAACACTTCTTTCAGAATCGAATCTCCACACCACAAGTCATGCCAAAATATAATCCTACTCCCATCCCCTACCTCGGATCTAAGGAATTTGGAGAAATTCTCCCATCCTTTCCTTATAAACTTCCACAACCCTACTCCAAACGCCCCAGTCACCTCTCGGGAGCACCACCCACCCCACAAACTTCCATATTTGGAATCCACAGCGACTCTCCACCATGCATCTCTATCCATGCCATAGCGCCATAACCATTTACCTAGCAATGCTCGATTGAACTGAACCAACTTCCTAATGCCCAGCCCCCCTTCCAAAATAGGAGTACATACCTTCTCCCAACTCACCAAATGGTATTTAAAATCATCACCCATTCCACCCCAAAGAAAATCGCGTTGCAACTTCTCAATGCGAGAAGCAACACTCACCGGTATAGGGAACAAAGACATGTAGTACGTTGGCAAGTTAGAGAGTGTACTCTTGATAAGGGTCACTCTCCCACCCTTAGAGAGGTATAGCCTTTTCCAACTAGCCAACCGTCTCTCGATCTTCTCAATAACTCCATCCCAGATACGAATAGATTTGTAGGGACCCAGATACATCACAGGCAAATGAGCAACTTCACACTCTAAAATCTCGGCTAACCTCCCCACGTGAGCGACATTCCCCACTGGAATAATGCTGGATTTGGCCAAGTTAACCTTAAGACCCGATACAGCCTCAAATAAGAGCAAGAGAGCTCGCAAAGACCGAATCTTTGAGGAGCTTGCATCACAGAAAATCAATGTATCATCAGCGAACAAAAGGTGGGAAAAAGAGGCTTCGCCCACTCTAAAACCATCCAACACACCCCCACTCACTGCCGCTGTAATCATCCGACTCAGCGCCTCCATAACAAACACAAACAACAGGGGGGACAAAGGATCTCCTTGCCTAAGGCCTCGCGAGCTGCTGAAAAAGCCATATGGTGAGCCATTAACTAGCACCGAAAACTTAGCAGAAGAGATGCACCGAGCTATCCACGAACACCACTTACCCCCAAAGCCGCATCTCCTCAACATATACAACAGAAATTCCCAATTGACGTGATCATAAGCTTTTTCTAAATCCATTTTGCAAATGACTCCCGGCTCCCTTGATTTAATACGACTATCAAGGCATTCATTCGCAATAAGGATTGGATCAAGAATCTGCCTCCCTTTGATGAAAGCACTCTGGGATTTGGAGACAATCTTGTCCATAACCGTCTTCAATCTGTTAGCCAAGACTTTAGCAATAATCTTGTAGACACCTCCTACAAGGCTTATAGGCCGGAAATCTTTGAGAGATAAGGCTCCTGGAGTCTTAGGAATAAGAGAAATAAAAGAAGCATTCAAACTCTTCTCAAAAACTTCTCTAGCATGAAACTCAGAAAACACCTCCATAATGTCCAGTCGCACCACCTCCCAACAAGCTTGGAAAAAAGCCATTGTGAAGCCATCCGGACCCGGCGCTTTGTCGCCATTCAACGCAAACACTACCTTTCTAACTTCCTCCTCCTCAAAGTCTCTCTCCAACCACCTAGCTTCTGCCTCTAAAATGGCATCAAAGGAAAGATCATCCAACCGAGGCCTCCAATTATGCTTCTCAGAGAAGAGATCTTGATAGAACTGAACCACATGCTCCCCTATCTCTGCCGGATCAGAAGAAATGGAATCTCCAATCAATAAGGAATCAATAGAATTATACCTTCTGTTTGAGTTGGCTATAGAATGGAAGAACTTTGTGCATTTATCTCCTTCTTTCAACCACTTCACCCTGGACTTTTGCCTCCAACAGACCTCCTCCAACAGTAAGCATCTCTCTAACTCACTGACAATCTCCAGCTTCTTTTGAATTTCCTCCTCAACCAAAGCCCTACTACCTTCCACTGTCTCAACCGTCTGAAGCTCCTCAAGAAGCTTTCTTTTATTCCTCTCCACATTACCAAAGACCTCTACATTCCACGTCTTCAAATTCGATTTGAGGGCCTTTAGTTTACAAGCAAGCACAAAGCTGGGAGAGCCATGAAAAGAGAAGGAATCCCACCATTGTTTCACCAACCCCACAAAACCATCCACCTTGAGCCACATATTCTCAAACTTGAACGGCTTCCTACTTGCAGTAGAGTGAGCACAATCGAGGAGAATAGGAAAATGGTCAGAGAAAAGGCGGGGAAGCCTCTTCTGAGACACCTCAGGAAACCTTTCTTCCCAAGCAGGAGAGACAAGAAAACGATCAATTATGGACCAAACAGGAGGATCGCAGGAAATCGACCACGTAAAAGAACCTCCAACGAGCGGAAGATCCATAAGACCCTGGTCAGAGATAAAATCACAAAAGTCCCTCATGGCAGACACACTACCATCTCCAGATCTCTCGCTAGGGAACCTAGTAATATTGAAGTCTCCCCCTATACACCAAGGCAAACTCCACCAACCCATGATCCCAGCCAGCTCCTCCCAAAGACCCCTCCGATCAACCCTGCAGTTCGGACCATACACGCCCACAAAACCCCACTCAAAGTGATCAACAACATTCCTGAAAGAAACTGCAAGAGTGAAGCTCCCCACGCACACATCCACCTTTTCCACCACCCTCTTATCCCACATAATAAGGATACCCCCTGACGCCCCTCTTGCATCCAACCAACACCAATCCACATAATTACACCCCCAGAGACTACGCACAAATTCCCTAGTAGGATTCTTCACTTTTGTTTCTTGGAGGCAAACAAGATCCACCTTCCAATCTCTGAGCAAATTACAAATCCTTAAGCGTTTACTCCTATTATTCAGCCCCCTTACGTTCCAAGAAAGAATCTTCGGCTTCATGGCACTACTACTATCCCCCTAGCCCTCCTCTTACCGCTAATCAATCTGGAACCTTTAGCATCATAGTTAATAGAGCTCTCCAAGTTCTTAACCTCCCTCTTACCTTTCGTGCGACCTTTACCCAAACGACGCTCCTCTTTCCTCTCCTCTTCTATACAAGTAAGGAAAGCTAACAATTGCAATTTATGTCCCACGTACGTCATCCCAACAATTGGGTAGATTTCGTTAGCACTCTGCATCACCCAATCCGAGTACCCCAAGCCACCCAATTCTAGAGAGTAGGCATTAATCGGAGAGCCCACATCACCAGCCCCTCCCCCCTCCTTGAAGTCCACCCACCCAGCGTCCCCTGGAGTAAAATTGCTAGAGACCTCACCCACCACTTCAACCTGCAATCCAGGGGTCACCGAGTCCACCACTGGCCCCCCCAACCCCTCACAACCTTCCCCTCCAGCACTGCCAAGACATGGAACCATCTCCATATCCACCGTTTCATGCCCACACACATCCCCTGTCAACTCCCGAGACATACTCAGCAAATTCACACTCCTCAACTGCGAAAATGTCGAGTCCTTCATCTTCACCAGACCACCCTCTAGACACAAGACAGGGACAACACTACAATTCACCTGCTCCTGCTCCGGAGAAGACCTCTCCCCTGCTGCACCGAACCCAACCATCATCTCTCCCTCCCTCCGCTGATCCGACCCCTCCATCTGCACCACCTCTGCCTCCTCCTGCATCTCAGGGCCATAGAGGAGCCTGGCCTGCCCTTGAAGCTGCTCTGCTCCTACACCCGGAGATGGGTTCGAAGTCGGAGAGACAGCAACTCGTCTCTGAGGACTGAACAGAGAACCAGTCCCCCGAGCGTCCGGCTCTGTGGCTTCCGACACCAACACAGACGGCTCCCTCACCGGCGAACACTGTTGGCCTTCGAGAGAGGAAGAGACAGCGACTTGTTCCGGAGGCGGAGTCCACATAGAGGACGAAGCCCCTGGCGTGAAGGCCCCGGCAACCAAGCCCTGAGTCGAAGCAGTCCCGAAATGAAACACCGAACTCGCCTGGGCCCAAGGGGGACGTTCGCCTGGAACCACCTTGGCCCTCCACTCCATAGCCTGGTCTGGACAGCCCAAAATTCCTTTTCCTTTGGAGGCCCTGGCTGATTTGGATGCTGCACTGGTATTCGCTTTGGGCTTAGGTTTTGATTTGGGCCGAGCCACTCTGAAACCCACCACCCGGGCCCTAGAAGAATCTGCACGACCCATCCCATCTCCTTCAGCCAAGGCCAAACCCTTCAAACAAAAAGCAATCTCCTTTTGCATCCTGTCTAAAGACTTTCTGAGGGCACCCACATCGAGACTTGCACCAGAATGGCAATAGCGTACTGCAGGGAGAACCGTAGCTTCAGCTGCACCATGCCTCCTGTCAGACGACCTTCCCAACGCCACAGAGGGCCCAGCTTGATCCGATGTCGCAAACGGAGCCGTAACCTGAACCGGCGCTTTCTCACCCTCCACTGCTCCATTCCTTGCCATGTCCTTCTGATCCGTCTGCATGGGCACACGTTGCCGACTCACAGGAGCCCATGCATGGGAGATTTTATTCTCAGTACAAAACCGCTTCTCCGGCATAAACTCCAGAGTATGGAACTCTTTCGCCATACAAGAAGCATCACTCTTCGCCGGGTTCTGATCAACCTTCCTCCCCACAGAACTATCGCTTACCCATCTCGGCACTCTAGCTACAGGGCCGGTCATCTCTCCAAAAGGTGCCTCCCGCGAGGATGCATTCAAGGCCAAGACCTCAGCATAACTCCTCCTTCCTCTATGAAACGCGGGAGCCACCGAATCAACCTTCCTAGCTCTGTCACCGCCTCTGAGATACTCACAAACCAGGCGTAATTCCTCTCGAAAGCTTATCCAGCCTTTCCCGGCCCTACCTTCCGGGATGAAGATCGAGTCCTTCCTCCGATTCCCATTATATTCTTCTATAACCATGAAGCCTCCATGTCTGTTGAATTGCTGTTGCGCAATGATCCGCGGAAATCCATGTTGAGACTGATCCCAGAACACCCGAGAGTCTGTCACGCGCACCAGGGACTCGAGGACTTTAAGCAGCCAGGCTAACTCCGTTCTATCCAACAATATCGTCCTTTGTCTGCCCTTACAGCTCTCCCTAATACGAACCCCTGACTCCCCTCCTACTACCACCACTTCAAAGTCTTTCGCTTCCACCGACCAGCTGCTCGAGAATCCCATACTCAAACTCCTACAACCACATACACTCACTACCGACACCTTCCTAGGCCTGAAAATCCACCACCCTACACTCCTCACGCGCCTCCGTTCCTACTCACGCGCTCCTCATGAGAGAGAGAGAGAGAGAGAGAGAGAGAGAGAGAGAGAGAGAGAGAGATGATTGAATGAAAAAGTGGCTCCTAGCAAGATATTGATATTACTTTGTTAACTTCAAAAGCTTTTTGGTTGTGTAAAAGCTTTTAACCATAATACACAACCAAATAGAAAAGATGTTTGAACATAATTATAATCAAAGAGAACTCAACATATGAGCATGTTTTCATATTTAAATCATATAACAACTCAATAACAAATCATATATTTTCCTTAGATTATAAAACTTATTAACATAACGTTCAACCCCATTTCATTTTAAAAGAATTCCTTTTAAAACATCAATATCAATTTATTAACAACCCAACCATAATCCCTATTACACTTTAGCTTCAACCGAAATATGAAACATGTCCAATATTGATTTAACCAAACAACAAAACATCATCTATAATTCCTAGAACACCCAAAGCATATCTCATAACACTCATTATCATCAAAACTAAGGTATGGCATTAATCAACCAATATCAATCCAAAATCCAGCCAACAATAATGAACATACCACAAATAACCAAAGCAACACATAATCTAATTGAAAACCTATCTCACCATTTTAAAACCATGCATAGCCGAAACAAACACCAAATCACCCACATACAACCATTCGGCCATCATCAAAGCCGGGTATCAAAAAATCCCACACTACCATCTAGAAAATCATAACCATCTACCCCCTTCAAAATCACCCTCAAACACACACTCTCAATCAAACATCAATAATCAGCCCAAATTAACTAACCACAGTGAACAACCCTAAACCAAGTACAATAATTTCTCAAATCATCAACACTGTGCACTGATCAAATTAACCAACTCAAACTAGCAGTCTCTTTAAAAGCTATTAATCCTTAATTTAAGCATTAAATCTACCAACAATAAAACTCATCAATTGATTTGGTTAGAACAACCCAAATACCAACACCTATCTCTCAAATATACTATAACTGAAATAGACACCCAAAACAGCTAGCAAAAACCCTCATTACAATACACATATCTCTACTGACCGAATCCATAGAACATCCAACATCCAATTTCAATTAGCCATAGCCACTGCCGACACACAACCAGCCGGAACAGGAACACAAAATAGGGAAATCAACATCCAAAAATAACCCATTATTAATCCATAAAAATCCCTTAACCAACAATAGAAAACCCCCAAAAATCATCAAACCCTAATTCCTTAATAACCAAACCAATCCAAAAAATTAATCATCATAGGTTGTTAGAAATTACCCCAAGGATTTTTCATAGCAAATCCACCAGAGAAAGCCGCCGATTCCGCCGGAAAAGTCACCGGAAAACGCACAGGAAGAACCGGGTCTTCCTCTCAGGTCTGACGGGTCACCGGGGTCGGGTTTTTGGGGCAGGGGCTTCGGGTCTTCGTGGATCAGCCGGAAAGTCGCCTTAGCCCGCCGGAAATCGGTGTCTGGCAGCCGGACATGGAAGATCGGACCTCCGGAAGGTTCGGGTCGCACGGTTTCTCCTGAATCCGTCGGGTTTGGCTGGCGGGTTGCGGCTGTGTTTTAGCCATGGGTTCGTCGGAAGTCGCGTCACCGGCGTTCCCTGGTCTCGCCAGCGTCACCCAGCTCAGCCACCGGAAGATCGGGTCTGATCTTCCAGATTTCTCTCCCTCTCCGTTCGGTCTCTCTCTCACGGATCCACCGGGTCCTCTCTTCCCCGCCACTCTCCCTCTCTCTCGGTTCTCATCTCTCGCAATCTCTCGCATCTCTCTCTCACTCGATCTCTCATCTCAGTCTCACTCTCTCCCTCTTGCTGTCTCTGTTTTCGGGCAAAAGAACAGAGAAGAAAAATGAAGAAGGAAGACGAAAGAACCGAAAGAAAGAAGAAAAAGAAGAAATAAGGAAGAGAGGTACGTGTGTTTTAGAGAAGTGGGGGTTTGTTTTTATAAAAATATAAGATGAGATATTTGTATTAATTTAATCATTAAGTTTTATAAATATCTTCCATATAAAAATATCACCTATAAAAATCTCTCATAAAAATCTCTCATAAAAATATTTCTTCTAAAAATATCTTGAGATGTTTTATCCATGGATATTTTTATATTGGGGCTATGTATAATTCATTAAAATTATAATCTATATCCGTTTTGTGTCTAGTTCGTTTCATCGGAAATATTATTATCTCAATAATATTTTAACATCATAAATTATAAACCAAATATATATTGCACAGTAATATTACACGTAGTGAATATTACACCTTATTAATTATCAATATTATTATGCCAATTAGTCTGCTAAATAATTTCGTCAGTCTATTTTATTCAGTCTTAAATTCTAATTTAAGACATTTATTTAATTACCTAAAATCTGGGGCGCTACAAGTTTTTTGTCCAAACGAAACAAAATCATAATGACCTCAGAGTTTCTAATATAGGAAGACAGAAAGATCAAAATTTAACTGCTTTTCAGTACAGCAAAATCAAATTCACTATATACGACGCAGAACGCGATTGAACATGAGTGTGTGTTCGGTCGTAAATAAACATATTGAAAAACCAGTTTTTTTCACCAAACGAAACAAAATCATAGCACCATTGGAGTTTCTAATACTAGAAGACAGAAAGATCAGAATTAAACTGCTTTTTGGTACAGCAAAATCGGATTCACTAAAATACGACACATAATGCGATTGAATGTGAGTGTGTGTTCGGTCGTAAATAAACATGATGAAAAAAAAAAATTCCCCAAATGAAAGAAAATCATAACGCCCTAGGAATTTCTAATATTGGAAGGCTGAAATATTAGAATTTAACTACTTTTCGGCACACCAAATTCTAAATCACGAATATACGACGCAGAACGCAATTGAACGTTATTTTGTGTCCAGTCGTAAATATACTTGTTGAAACACTGGTTTTTTTCTTCAAACAAAACAAAATCATAATACCTTAAGATTTTCCAATATTGGAATACATAAAGATTATAATTTAATTGCTTTTTGGTACACTAAAATCTGATTCACTAATATACGACGCAGAACGCGATTGAACGTGAGTTTGTGTCTGGTCGTAAATAAACTAGCTGAAACACAAGTTTTTTTCTCCAAATGAAACAAAATCATAACGCCCTCAGAGTTTCTAATATAGGAAGATAGAAATATCATAATTTAACTGCTTTTTGGTACAATAAAATCTAATTCACTAATAGAGTAATGATTGGATACCACCTAAAGATACAACTTTTCACCACCTTGCTTATGTGGCAAGGTGGTCCTCCACTACTTTTTGAGTTTTTTTATTTTTTAAAAATAAATTAAGGTAGGGGATCACCTTGCCACATAGGCAAGGTGGTGAAAATTTGTATCTTTGGGTGGTATTCAATCATTACTCTTCACTAATATACGATGCAGAACGCGATTGAACGTGAGTTTGTGTCCGATCGTAAATATACTTGCGGAAACGCTAGTTTTTTTCTCCAAACGAAACTAAATCATAATGCCCTAAATGTTTCTAATATTGGAAAACTGAAATATTAGAATTTAACTGCTTTTCGGTACACCAAAATCAGATTCACCAATATATGACGCAAAACGCTATCTAACGTGAGTTTATGTCTGGTAGTAAATATACTGGCTGAAACACCAATTTTTTTCTCCAAATGGAGCAATATTATAATGCCCTCAGAGTTTCTAATATTGGAAGACTAAAAGATCAGAATTTAACTATTTTTTGGTACTCCAAAATCTGATTAACTAATATACGACGCAGAACGCGATTGAACATGAGTGTGTGTCCAGTCGTAAATAAACTAGATGAAACACCAGTTTTTTTCTCCAAACGAAACAAAGTCTTAATGACCTCAGAGTTTCTAATATTGGAAGACTGAGAGATCTGAATTTAACAGCTTTTCCGTACACCAAAACCTAATTTACTAATATACAACGCAGAACGCGATTGAACGTGTGTGTGTGTGTGTGTGTGTGTATGGTCATAAATAAACTTGATGAAACAAAGTTTTTTCTCCAAACAAAACAAAAACATAACGCCCTCAAAGTTTCTAATATTGGAAGACTGAAATATTAGAATTTATCTGCATTTTGGTCCACCCAAATCTGATTTACTAATATAAGACGCAAAACGCGATTGAACGTGAGTTTGCGTCCGGTCGTAAATAGACTTGAAGGAACACCAGTTTTTTTCTCCAAAAGAAACAAAATCATAGCACCCTCAGAGTTTCTAATATTGGAAGACTGAAATATCAGAGTTTAACAGCTTTTTGGCACACCAAAATCTGATTCACTAATATACGACGTAGAACGCGATTGATCATGAATTTGTGTCCAGTCGTAAATATTCTTGCTGTAACACTAGTTTTTTTCTCCAAACGATACAAAATTATAACGCCCTAAGAGTTTCTAATATTGGAAGACTAAAGATCAGAATGTAACTACTTTTAGGTACACCAAAATCTGATTTGCTAATATTCGACGCAGAACGCAATTGAACGTGAATGTGTGTCTGGTCGAAAATAAACTTGCTGAAACACCAGTTTTTTTTTCTCCAAATGAAACAAAATCGTAACGCCCTCAGTTTTTCTAATATAGGAAGACATAAAGATCAGAATTTAACTATTTTTCAGTAAAACAAAATCTGATTCATTAATATACAACGCAAAACACGATTAAACGTGAGTGTGTGTCCTGTTGTAAATAAACAAGATGAAAAACTAGTTTTTTTTTTTCAAAACAAAACAAAATCATAACGCCCTAGGAGTTTCTAATATTGGAAGACTGAAAGATTAGAATTGAACTGCTTTTCGGCACACCAAATTCTGATTTACTAACATACGACGCAAAACGCGATTGAACGTTATTTTGTGTCCGGTCGTAAATATATTTGCTGAAACATTGCTTTTTTTCTTCCAACGAAACAAAATCATAACGCCCTAAGAGTTTTCAATATTGGAAAACTGAAATATTAGAATTTAACTGCTTTTCGGGACCTCAAAATCTAATTCACTAATATACGACACAGAACACAACTAAACGTGAGTGTGTGTCCGGTCGTAAATAAACATTATGAAAAACCTATTTTTTTCTCCAAACGAAAAAAAAAATCATAACGCCCTAGGAGTTTCTAATACTGGAAGACTAAACGATTAGAATTTAACTGCTTTTCGGCACACCAAATTCTGATTCACAAATATAAGACGCAAAACGCGATTGAACGTGAGTTTGTGTCCGGTCGTAAATATACTTGCTGAAACACTAGTTTTTTTTCTCCAAATGAAACAAAATCATAACGCCTTCGGAGTTTCTAATATAGGAAGACAAAAAGATCAAAATTTAACTGCTTTTCAGTACAGCAATATCAGATTCACTAATATATGAAGCAGAACGCAATTGAACGTGTGTGTGTGTTCGGTCGTAAATAAACATATTGAAAAACCTGTTTTTTTCTCCAAAGAAACAAAATCATAACACCCTAGGAGTTTCTAATATTGGAAGACTGAAAGATTAGAATTTAACAGCTTTTCCGCACACCAAATTCTGATTCACTAATATACGACGCATAATGGGATTGAACGTGAGTTTGTGTCCGGTCGTAAATATACTTGCTGAAACTTCGGTTTTTTTCTCCAAACGAAACAAAATCATAATGCCCTCAGTGTTTATAATATTGGAAAACTGAAATATAAGAACGCAATTGAACGTTATTTTATAATTCGGCACACCAAAATCTAATTCCCTAACATACGACGCAGAACACAATTGAACGTTATTTTGTGTCCAGTTGTAAACAAAAAAAAATCATAACGCTCTAAGAGTTTCCAATATCGGAAGATTGAAAGATTAGAATTTAACTTCTTTTCGGTACACCAAAATCTGATTAACTAATATACGACGCAGAATGCGATTAAAAGTATTTTGTGTCTGGTCGTAAATAAACTCAATGAAAGACCAGTTTTTTTCTCCACAAGAAACAAAACTAAAACGTCCTTAGAGTTTCTAATATTAGAACACTGAAAGATCGGAACTTAACTACTTTTCGGTATACCATAATCAAATTCACTAATATACGACGCATAATGGGATTAAAAGTGAGTTAGTGTCCGATCATAAATATACTAGCTGAAACACCAGTTTTTTTCTCCAAACGAAACAAAATCATAACACCCTCAAAGTTTCTAATATTGGAAAACAGAAATATCATAATTTAATTGCTTTTCGGCACACCAAATTCTGATTCACTAACATACGACGCAGAACGCGATTGAACGTTATTTTGTATCCGGTCGTAAATATACTTGCTGAAACACTGGTTTTTTTTCTTCAAACGAAACAAAATCATAGCGCCCTAAGAGTTTCTAATATTGGAAGACTGAAACATTGGAATTTAATTGCTTTTCGGTACAACAAAATCTAATTCACTAATATACGACGCATAACGCGATTAAACGTGAGTGTGTGTTTAGTCGTAAATAAACTTGATGAAAAACCAGGTTTTCTCCAAACGAAACAAAATCATAATGCCCTTGGAGTTTCTAATATTGGAAGACTGAAAGATCAGAATTTAACTGCTTTTCAGTACAGCAAAATCTGATTCACTAATATACGATGCATAACGCGATTGAACGTGAGTGTGTGTTCGGTCGTAAATAAAAATGATGAAAAACCAAATTTTTTCTCCAAACAAACAAAATCATAACGCCCTAGGAGTTTCTAATATTGGAAAACTAAAATATTAGAATTTAACTACTTTTCGGTACACCAAAATTAGATTCACCAATATATGATGCAAAACGCGATTGAACGTGAGTTTATATCTGGTCGTAAATATACATGCTGAAACACCAGTTTTTTCCTCCATATGAAACAAAATCATAACACCCTCAGAGTTTCTAATATTGGAAGACTGAAAGATCAGAGTTTAACTACTTTTTGGCACATCAAAATCTGATTCACTAATATATGACGTAGAACGCGATTGATCGTGAGTTTGTGTCCAACCGTAAATATACTTGTTCTAACACTAGTTTTTTTCTCCAAACGAAACAAAATCATAACGCTCTTAGAGTTTCTAATATTGGAAGACTAAAAGATTAGAATTTAACTGCTTTTCGGCACACCAAATTCTGATTCACTAATATAGGACGCAGAATGGGATTGAACATGAGTTTGTGTCAAGTCGTAAATATACTAGCTGAAACACCATTTTTTTTCTCAAAAAAAAAAAATATAACACCCTCAAAATTTGTAATATTGGAAAACTGAAATATCAAAATTTAACTGCTTTTCGGCACACCAAATTCTGATTCACTAACATACGTCGCAGAACGAGATTGAACGTTATTTTGTGTCCGGTCATAAATATACTTGCTAAAATACTGTTTTTTTTTTCTTCAAACGAAACAAAATCATAATACCCTAAGAGTTTCCAATATTGGAAGACTAAAAGATTAGAATTTAACTTCTTTTTGGTACACCAAAATATGATTTACTAATATACGACGCAGAACGCGATGGAAAGTGAGTTTGTGTCTAGTCGTAAATAAACTTAATGAAACACCAGTTTTTTTCTCTACAAGAAACAAAATCATAACTTCCTCAGAGTTTCTAATATTATAACACTGAAATATCGGAACTTAACTGCTTTTCAATATACCATAATCAGATTCACTAATATACGACGCAAAATGGGATTGAACGTGAGTTTGTGTCTGGTCGTAAATATACTTCCGGAAACACTAGTTTTTTTCTCCAAACGAAACAAAATCATAACGCCCTAAGTGTTTTTAATATTGGAAAACTGAAATATTAGAATTTAACTACTTTTCGGTACACCAAAATTAGATTCACCAATATATGACGCAGAACACGATTGAACGTGAGTTTATGTCTGGTCGTAAATATACATGTTGAAACACCAGTTTTTTCCTCCAAATGAAACAAAATCATAACACCCTCAGAGTTTCTAATATTGAAATACTGAAAGATTAGAGTTTAACTACTTTTTGGCACATCAAAATCTGATTCACTAATATATGACGTAGAACGCGATTGATCATGAGTTTGTGTCCGGCCGTAAATATACTTGTTCTAACACTAGTTTTTTTCTCCAAAAGAAACAAAATCATAACGCTCTTAGAGTTTCTAATATTGGAAGACTAAAATATTAGAATTTAACTGCTTTTCGGCAAACCAAATTCCGATTCACTAATATAGGACGCAGAACGCGATTGAACATTAGTTTGTGTCCGGTCGTAAATATACATGCTGAAAGACTAGTTTTTTTCTCCAAATGAAACAAAATCATAACGCCCTAAGACTTTCCAATATTGGAAGACTGAAAGATTGGAATTTAACTGCTTTTCGGCACTCCAAATTCTAATTCACTTAAATACGACGCAGAATGGTATTGAACGTGAGTTTGTGTCAAGTCGTAAATATACTAGCTGAAACACCATTTTTTTCTCCAAAAAAAAAAAAATCATAACGCTCTCAAAATTTGTAATATTGGAAAACTGAAATATCAGAATTTAACTCCTTTTCGGCACACCAAATTCTGATTCACTAACATACGTCGCAGAACACGATTGAACGTTATTTTGTGTCCGGTCGTAAATATACTTGCTGAAAGACTGTTTTTTTTTTCTTCAAACGAAACAAAATCGTAACACCCTAAGAGTTTCCAATATTGGAAGACTAAAAGATTAGAATTTAACTTCTTTTCGGTACACCAAAATCTTATTTACTAATATACAACGCAGAACGCGATTGAAAGTGAGTTTGTATCTAGTCGTAAATAAACTTGATGAAACACCAATTTTTTTCTCCACAAGAAACAAAATCATAACTTCCTCAAAGTTTCTAATATTAGAACACTGAAAGATCGAAACTTGACTGCTTTTCAGTATACCATAATCAGATTCACTAATATACAACGCAAAATGGGATTGAATGTGAGTTTGTGTCCGGTTGTAAATATACTAGCTGAAACACCAGTTTTTTTCTCCCAACGAAACAAAATCATAACGTCCTCAGAGTTTCTAATATTGCAAAACAGAAATATTAGAATTGAACTACTTTTCGGCACACCAAATTCTGATTCACTAACATACGACGCAGAACGAGATTGAACGTAATTTTTGGTCCAGTCGTAAATAGTAAATATACTAGCTGAAACACCAGTTTTTTTCTCCCAACGAAACAAAATCATAACGTCCTCAGAGTTTCTAATATTGCAAAACAGAAATATTAGAATTGAACTACTTTTCGGCACACCAAATTCTGATTCACTAACATACGACGCAGAACGAGATTGAACGTAATTTTTGGTCCAGTCGTAAATATACTTGCTGAAACACTGGTTTTTTTCTTCAAAAGAAACAAAATCATAACGCCCTAGGAGTTTCTAATGCTGGAAGACTGAACGATTAGAATTTAACTGCTTTTCGGCACACCAAAATTTGATTCACTAATATACGACGCAGAACGCGATTGAACGTGAGTTTGTGTCTGGTCATAAATAAACTTGCTAAAACACGAGTTTTTTTCTCCAAACAAAACAAAACCATAACGCACTCAGAGTTTGTAATATTAGAAGACAGAAAAATCAGAATTTAACTGCTTTTCGATACTGCAAAATCTAATTCACTAATATACAACGCAAAACGCGGTTGAACATGAGTTTATGTCCGATAGTAAATATATTTGCGGAAACACTAGTTTTTTTCCAAAAACGAAACAAAATCATAATGCCTTAAGACTTTCTAATATTGGAAAACTGAAATATTATAATTTAACTGCTTTTCGCTACACCAAAATCAAATTCACCAATATGACGTAGAACGCGATAGAACGTGAGTTTATGTCTGGTCGTAAATATACATACTGAAACACCAATTTTTTTCTCCAAATGAAACAAAATCATAACACCCTCAGAGTGTCTAATATTGGAAGACTGAAATATCATAGTTTAACTGCTTTTTAGGACACCAAAATCTAATTCACTAAAATACGACGTAGAACGCGATTGATCGTGAATTTGTGTCCAGTCGTAAATATTCTTGCTGTAACACTAGTTTTTTTCTCCAAACGAAACAAAATCATAATGCCCTTAGAGTTTCTAATATTGGAAGACTGAAAGATTAGAATTTAACTGCTTTTCGGCACACCAAATTTTGATTCACTAATATACGACGCAAAACGCGATTGAACATTAGTTTGTGTCCGATCGTAAATATACTTGCTAAAAGACTAGTTTTTTTTCTCCAAAAGAAACAAAATCATAACGCCCTAAGAGTTTCCAATATTGGAAGACTAAAAGATTAGAATGTAACTGCTTTTCGATACACCGAAATCTGATTCACTAATATACAACGCAAAACGCGATTGAACGTGAGTTTGTGTCCTGTCGTAAATAGACCTAATGGAACTCCAGTTTTTTTGTCCAAACGAAACAAAATCATAACGCTCTCAGAGTTTCTAATATTGGAAAACTGAAGGATCAGAATTTAACTGCTTTCGGTACACAAAAATATGATTCACTAATATACGACGCAGTATGCAATTGAAGTGATTTTGTGTCCAGTCGTAAATATATTGGCTGAAACACCAGTTTTTTTTTTTTTTCCAAACGGAACAAAATTATAATGCCCTCAGATTTTCTAATATTGGAAGACTGAAAGATCAAAATTTAATTGCTTTTTGGTACACCAAAATCTAATTTACTAATATACGACGCAGAACGCGATTGAACTTGAGCGTGTGTCCGGTCGTAAATAAACTATCTGAAAAACCAGTTTTTCTCTCCAAACGAAAGAAAATCATAACCCCCCTAAGAGTGTCTATTATTGGAAAACTCAGAGATCTGAATTTAACAGCTTTTCTGTAAACCAAAATCTGATTCACTAATATACGACGCTGAACATGATTGAACATGAGTGTGTGTCCGGTCGTAAAGAAACATGACGAAAAACCAGTTTTTTTCTCTAAACGAAACAAAATCATAACGCCCTAGGAGTTTCTAATATTGAAAGACTAAAAGATTAGAATTTAACTCCTTTTCGGCGCACCAAATTCGTATTCACTACTATACGACGCAGAATGCGATTGAACGTGAGTTTATGTCCTGTCGTAAATAGACTTAATGGAACACCAGTTTTTTTTTTTTCTCCAAACGAAACAAAATCATAATGCCCTCACAGTTTTTTATTTTGGAAAACTGAAATATCAGAATTTAACTGCTTTTCGGTACACCAAAATCCGATTCACTAATCTATGACGCAGAATGCGATTAAACGTAAGTTTGTGTCCGGTCATAAATATACTGGCTAAAACACCAGTTTTTTTCTCCAAAAGGAACAAAATTATATCGTCCTTATAGTTTCTAATATTGGAAGACTGAAGTTCAGAATTTAACTACTTTTTAGTACACCAAAATCTGATTTACTAATATACGACGCAGAATGCGATTGAACGTAAGTGTGTGTCCGGTTGTAAATAAACAAGCTGAAACACCTGTTTTTTTCTCCAAACGAAACAAAATCTAAATGACCTCAGAGTTTCTAATATTGGAAGACTGAGAGATCTTAATTTAACTGCATTTTCGTAAACCAAAATCTGATTCACTAATATACAATGTAGAACGCAATTGAACGTGAGTTTGTGTCCAGTCGTAAATAGACTTGATGGAACACCAGTTTTTTTCTCCAAACGAAACAAAATCATAATGCTCTCAGAGTTTCTAATATTAGAAATCTGAAATATCAGAATTTAACTGCTTTTCGGTACACCAAAATCTGATTCACTAATATACGATGCAGAATGCAATTGAACGTGATTGTGTCCGGTCGTAAATATACTGGCTAAAACACCAATTTTTTTCTCCAAACGGAACAAAATTTTAACGCCCTCAGAGTTTCTAATATTGGAAGACTGAAATATCATAATTTAACTACTTTTTTGTACACCAAAATCTGATTTACTATTATACGACGCAAAACGTGATTGAACATGAGTGTGTGTCCGGTCATAAATAAACTAGCAGAAACACCAGTTTTTTTCTCCAAACGAAACAAAGTCTTAATTATCTCATAGTTTCTAATATTGGAATACTGAGAGATCTAAATTTAACTGCTTTTCCGTACACCAAAATCTGATTTACAAATATACAACGCAGAACGCGATTGAACAAGTGTGTGTGTCCGGTCATAAATAAACTTGATGAAACACAGTTTTTTTCTCCAAACAAACCAAAATCATAACGCCCACAGAGTTTCTAATATTGGAAGACTGAAAGATCAGAATTTATTTGCTTTTCGGTACACCAAAATCTCATTTACTAATATACGACGCAGAACGCGATTGAACGTGAGTTTGTATCCGGTCGTAAATAAACTTGATGGAACACTAATTTTTTTCTCCAAAAAAAAAAAACAAAATCATAACACCCTCAAAGTTTCTAATACTAGAAGACTGAAATATTAGAATTTAACTGTTTTTCGGTACACCAAAATCCGATTCACTAATATACGATGCAGAATGCGATTGAACGTAAGTTTGTGTCTGGTCGTAAATATACTGGCTGAAACACTAGTTTTTTTCTCCAAACGAAACAAAACCATACGTCCCTCCGAGTTTCTTATATTGGAAGAATGAAATATCATAATTTAACTGCTTTTCGGTACACCAAAATCTGCTTTACTAATATACGACGCAAAACGCGATTGAACGTGAGTATGTGTCCAGTTGTAAATGAACTTGCTGAAACACCTGTTTTTTTCTCCAAACGAAACAAAATCATAACACCCTCAAAGTTTCTAATATTGGAAGACTGAAATATTAGAATTTAACTACTTTTCGATACACCAAAATCTGATTTACTAATATACGACTTAGAACGTGATTGAAAGTGAGTTTGTTTCTGGTTGTAAATAAACTTGATGAAACACCAGTTTTTTTCTCCACAAGAAACAAAATCATAACGCCCTCATAGTTTATAATATTAGAACACTGAAAGATCGGAACTTAACTGCTTTTCGGTATACCATAATCAGATTCTCTAATATACGACGCAGAATGGGAAAGAACGTGAGTTTGTGTCCGGTCATAAATATACTAGCTGAAACACCAATTTTTTTCTCCAAACGAAACAAAATCATAACGTCATAAGAGTTTCTAATATTGGAAGACTAAAAGATCATAATTTAACTACTTTTCGGTACACCAAAATTTGATTTACTAATATACGACGCAGAACGCGATTGAACGTGAATGTGTGTCCGGTCGTAAATAAGCTTGTTGAAACACCAGTTTTTTTCCCAAACGAAACAAAACTATAACACCCTTAGAGTTTATAATATAGGAAGACAAAAAGATCATAATTTAACTGTTTTTCAGTACAACAAAATCTAATTCACTTATATACGACGCAGAACACGATTGAACGTGAGTGTGTATTTGGTCGTAAATAAACATGATGAAAAACAAGTTTTTTTCTCCAAACGAAACAAAATCATAACGCCCTAGGAGTTTCTAATATTGGAAGACTGAAAGATTAGAATTTAACTGCTTTTCGGCACACCAAATTCTGATTCACTAATATACGACGCAGAACACTATTGAAAGTGATTTTGTGTCCGGTCATAAATATACTTGTTGAAACACTGGTTTTTTTTTTTCTTCAAACGAAACAAAATCATAACGCCCCAAGAGTTTCCAATATTGGAAGACTGAAAGATTAGAATTTAACTGCTTTCGGTACACCAAAATATGATTCACTAATATACGATGCAGAACGCGATTGAACATGAGTTTGTATCCAGTCGTAAATAGACTTGATGGAACACCTGTTTTTTTCTCCAAACAAAACAAAATCATAACGCCCTCAGAGTTTCTAATATTGGAAAACTGAAAGATAAAAATTTAACTGCTTTTCGGTACTCCAAAATCTGATTCACTAATATAGGATGCATAACGCAATCAAACGTGATTTTGTGTCCGATCGTAAATATACTGGCTGAAACACTAGTTTTTTTCTCCAAACAGAACAAGATTGTAACGCCTTCAAAGTTTCTAATATTGGAAGACTGAAAGATCAAAATTAAACTACTTTTCATGTACACCAAAATCTGATTTACTAATATACGACGCAAAACACGATTGAACGTGAGTGTGTTTCCGATCGTAAATAAACTAGCTGAAATACCAGCTTTTTTCTCCAAACAAAACAAAATCTTAATGACCTCAGAGTTTCTAATATTAGAAGATTGAGAGATCTGAATTTAACTGCTTTTCCGTACACCAAAATCTGATTCACTAATATACGACACAGAACACGATTGAACATGAGTTTGTGTCCGGTCATAAATAACAAGATGAAAACCAGTTTTTTTCTCCAAACGAAACAAAATCATAACGCCCTAGGAATTTCTAATATTGGAAGAGTAAAATATTAGAATTTAACTGCTTTTCGGCGCACCAAATTCTTATTCACTAATATACGACGCAGAACACGATTGAACGTGAATTTGTGTCATGTCGTAAATAGACTTAATGGAACACTTGTTTTTTTTTCCAAACAAAACAAAATCATAACTCCCTCAGAGTTTCTAATATTGAAAAACTGAAAAATCCGAATTTAACTGCTTTTCGGTACACCAAAATCTGATTCACTAATCTACGACGCAAAATGCAATTAAATATAAGTTTGTGTCCAGTCGTAAATATACTGGCTGAAACACTAGTTTTTCTCTCCAAACGAAACAAAATCATGCCGCTCTTAGAGTTTCTAATATTAGAAGACTGCATTTGACCATCTCATTTAAAAATCAATTGGTGTTTAGTGAGTAAAATCAAAATCTTTTATAGCATTCAAAATCTTTTGAATTTTCCTCCCGTTGAAGCCTTGGTCCTCCCGCCCAGAAAATTCAGCTTCAGCAGAAACCATTTCCTAACGTGCGCCTTTCAACTCTACGCCCATCCCCTCTTCTCACCTTTTCCCTTTCGTTCTTCTCTCTGTGCAGGCCATCAACCCATCACGCCATCACGCCATCAACCCCTCTCCAGCTCTTTTCTCTCCTGTAAAGTGATCTCCTCCCTCCATATCCCCTCAGTCACAGGCGGATAAAGGCAAAGCAGGTAGGCTTATCATTTTCGAGCCAAACGCTAACCCAGCCATGCGCCTAAATTCAAACAGCGGTCAGAAATTTCTGAACGGTACGGAACCGAGAGAATCCCCAATCCTTCCTCACCTCTATCCCTTATTACCCCAACCACCAAATTAATTCCCCCTATCAACTTAGGTCGAATGAAATCTACTTACAGATCTCCCCATCACCTCCCCAGAATCTGCACTCTACACGCCCTCTGAACGATAGGTCTCAACCATCTCTTCATCCTAGTCTGACCTCCGTATCACCAAGAGTCCTACATAACTCGAGTCCCTTGCCCTCATTTGCAGCATGGGCAAGCAAAGGATCACGAGCACTACGAACGGCAGTAAGAGGGAGGGGTTACGAAGAAGCTGCCATCCGGGGCGGGCCATCAACGGGACGAAGGGGAAACCGAGTTCTGCAAGACCTAGATTCGCAGGTCCAGTCACTAGATCCCGTAGCAAGGTAAGTTCCCCTATTATGTAGGGTTTCTATTTCTGGCACGTTTTAGTGGGTGCTTGTCTTAGAGAATGGATTTTGTAGTTAATATAGATGAATCATACGTTCAGGCTTTTCATCATATCTTAAACTGCTTGTTGTGCCAATTACTGAAACAGGACAATTTCCTCTTGATTATGCTATTTTTAGTTTAATAGTTGAGTAAGAACAATTACAAACACAAACACAAGATCAACTTAGATTTCCCTTTCAAAACCTAAGCATTAATTATTATTATTTTGTGGTCTGGGTCTCGCCCATTTGGAGCATTCTAGCATTCCAAACCTGTTTTCTTTTCACATGGGTTTGAGTCATTTTGGGTTCTCCTAATTAAGGGTAGGTCTGCTCTAATGGGTGTTGTTGAATTTTGATTGTTTGAACGGTTTTTCTTTCCGGGTGGGATTTGTTTTTGGTGGGTTTTGATTGTTAGTGTTATTTGGTGCATTTTGATGTTCTTGGGTTTGGAGGAATGTGCTAAACCAGCTTTGAGTGGTGGAATGTGATACTTCTGAGAGATGGGAGTTAGCTTAGGGATTTTTTGAGAGATGGGATTAGGTCCTGATGCTATTGGGGTTGGGGCTTGGGACGTTGAAAAATCAAAGGGAAGGAAGAAGAAAGATGGAGAAGCTGAGGGGACAGGATGTTGGTCGTGAACCTATAATGTCATGATCATTTTCCATTTGCTGGTCGATGGATACTGAATTTATTAAGTACACAATTACCTTTTTCCGTTAATACTGTTAGTTGATACGATTAATATAGCTAGTAGATAATTGTTAGTATGGTCATATCTTACTAAATTTAGACGGCTTAGGAACTTACAAAAACATGAACTCATGGTGGTTTCCCCCCCCCCCCCCCCCCCCCCCTCTTTTCTTTTTGTCATCTCTGAGAAATGATTAGTTGATGGTTGTTTGTTTGTTGTTTCCTACTTAATCAAGAAGGGCTACGAACTTACAAAGACTCAACCACATGGAGTTGGATAGAACAATAACTGATGATTATCCTAAGCATTAATTATTATTATTATTGTAACACTGATTTTGAATTGTGCACCAGTATATATTTAAGCTTATAGTTTAAAGCCTACACTGTGTCTGTGTACCATATTTTACTCATTTTATCGATATGAGAATTGCATGGTTTCCAATCTTGTTTGGTGCTGCGGTTTTGAGTGACATTTGTTCAATGTTGTTGACAGGAAAATTTATGTGATAAATGATAAAATGGTGTAAAAAGTAGCATTAAAACATGATATGTTAAAGAGTAACATTGTAAATGATTTGTGTACCGTCCTCTGTTGCACATCTGGGGCTGCCTTTTGAGTTCTATGGACTATGATTGTTGTTTTATTGTTTCTACCTGGTTTGGAGTGTGAGGAACTTGCTGCAGTGACGGAAGTTTATAGTTTCTTGTTTAATACATTTTTGTGTACTTAATCAAGAGGACAGAATGCAGTACTTTTTAAACTTTTCATTTAATTTTTAATTTTAGTAATCTGGTTTAAGTAGCATATAAACTTGTTAATTAAATAGGTAATTTGACCATTTAAAAAAAAGGGTCATCCGATATTCTACACCCATTCGATTTTTCTGCGAATTTGAGGTTTGCTAAAATAGGGCCATCCTATCCTGCTTTAACCTTTACTTTTATAACTTACTGTTATGCACGTAATTTTATTGGGTGGTTCTTACATATAAACTTGGGTTATATGAATGTTATAATAGACACTATCTTGCTTAAGTTTGATGACTATGCTTAGAGTTCAGATTTGTATTGGCCTTAAGTACATGACATTCAGACGGCTTGAAAATTTAATGCTATCATATTTTCAGATGTGTTAGTTCGTAGCATATTATTTAAGCTTATGATTTTCACATATACGAAAAATGTGTTATTTCCACTCATATAGATGAACAATATCGGTACCCCCCGAAAATCTCCAAGGAAGCATCAGGCTAAGGGTTTGAGTCAGCCCAGGGCCCCACCAGCTGTATGGTCTCGGGAAAATGAGGAACACTTGATCTTCATTCTGCTAGGGCTTGCCCAAAAAGGAGTTAGGCCTTCATTCGGTAGCCACGTGAACAAAATCAAGGATGACCTCAACAATCGTATCGACAATTGTTGTTACACCACCCGACAAGTGACTAATAAAATAGGAGGCTTAAAACAATGTCACAAAGATTTCACTATGCTCCTAAGCGGGAAGGTGGGTACAGGCTTCGGTTGGGACCACACGACAAACACGGTCACCAATAGCGATGACAAGTGGGAGCAACTGAAATTTGTAAGTATCAACAAATTTTTTTCATATAAATTTCATATTAAATATTTCATTACAAACTAACGAATTGCTTCATGTTTTGTTTGTTTTGAAGGAGTTTGGTGCGGATAAATATTACAAATTCAAGTACAATCCGCCGCGCCTCTTCCCATTGTTGACCTCCATATTTGCGGGATCGTATGCCACGGGAGAGTTAGCCCACGCCAGCACACAGGATCCGCCAGACACTGATGACGAACGCGGCGATGACAACCCGTTGCTTGACCTAAATAATCCTTGTGCCGTGATCGACTTGGAAGAGCTTGACATGCCCCGCCCTGGCATGTCAATGCCACCAAACAAGGGTAAGCGCCGTGCAACACCCCTCAATTCCTCCCGGAGCAGCAAGCGTACTAACACGACCACTGAGGAATTGGAAGTTGGGAAAATGTCTGGTGAATGGTCGGAAATGAAGAGAGAATTTGACTTGCTTAATTGCAAGTTAAAGACAGCCAAAGGGTCATCCGCTACTAGTAAACCAGATATAATCGTAGAGGCGATGGCGGTCCTGAACGAAGTGGCGGCTAAGCATCCTGTGACGGAGGAAAATTATTGGAGGGCTGCCAATTCCTTCACCGACAGGACAAGGGCAAGGGTATTCATTGGCATGGACCCGATTAAAAGGGTGGGATGGGTCATGCGAGGGATTAATATGAAGGATCTGTGATTTCGCACTTTCGTTATCTAGTTGTTGTGCTAATCCTTTAGATATTTTCAGACTATTGCTTTATGTTCTAGACATTGTCTTTATTTTAATTCCATCGACATTTTAATTAGCACTATTTATATATGTCAGTTGTTTTTTTCTTCTTCATATTTATATATTTGTAGTACTTTTGTTTTGTTGTGTCTGGAAAATATTTGACAGCATATGCTTTATGTTCTAATATTGGATCTGAATATTTCTCAACTATTGTCTAATGAACATCAGAGCTACCAAAATGGATAATGCTGGACCATCAAGTTTTGAAAATCCAAATTGGGAGGACGAATTGGACGCATGTTCCGATTCTGATGCATCGTGGGGTGATGAGGATGATTCAGATAGAGAATCAATAGCATCATCGCTTGGAAGCAATGATGACGCTTTTATCAACGATCCCGAAACTGTAGAAGTTGAGTTACAGCTTGCGCAAATGTTCATCAGGATAGCTGAGTGGAAGGAACAACTTGAAGAAAGACAAAGGCGTCCTATACCTCAAAGAACATCTGAGCTAACGGGCCCTATATGGATTTATTGGGTGTTAACAAATCCCAACCCGAGAACATGCTACGAGCGCTTTAGAATGTGGCCTGATACATATCTTGCGCTTTGTAACACATTAAAGCAGAATGGCTTCTTGCAAAGCAGTCGATATGTGAAGATCACAGAGCAAGTGGCTGTATTTTGCCTCATAATGTCACACAATTGGTCGCAGAGGGACGTGTCTGATCGGCTCCAACGATCGTTGCATACTGTGAGCGTATATTGTAAAAGGACATGCAAAGCCATTTGTAGGCTAGGTAAAACAATCATCCAACCCACGCAGACAATGAAGCCACACCCTGTCGTTGCCCGAAATGGGAACTTCTACCCATGGTTTACGGTGAGCAATGCTTTGTCATTTTTTCCGAAGTCCAGAAAATACAGCTTCGAATTAGTGCTATTAAATATCGCACTATACTAACAAAAAATATATTAATTGCAGGAATGTATAGGTACTATTGATGGCACGCACATTCATGTGAAGGTGCCCAGTGAGGATAACACCAAGTACCGAGGTAGAAAACATACAACCACTCAAAACGTCATGTGTGTTGTAGACCTAGATCTGTGCTTCACATTTGTGTACGCTGGTTGGGAGGGGAGTGCGCACGACGCACGAATTTTTACCATGTGTGTGAATGATCTAACACTACGCTTTCCAACCCCTAAAGAAGGTAATAGACGACACAAATACTTCATATGTAACATTTAAGAATCCCCGTTATTGTACTTTTGGATAATTACAAATTGATATTTGTACGTGATGTGCAGGTTCATTCTACTTGGTTGATTCGGGATATAGTTGCTATCGGGGGTTTTTACCGCCGTATCGACGTGAGCGTTATCATTTGGCGACATTTCAAGATGGCCAAGAACTTCCTAGGAATTTGAGGGAGCTATTCAACTATAGGCACTCGTCTCTCCGGACTGTCGTGGAACGAGCTTTTGCGGTGTTAAAGAACCGGTTTCCAATTTTAGATAAAATGCCGCCATACAAGCTACGATACCAACGCCTATTTGTAATTGCGTGCTGCACTTTGCATAACTTTATTAGGAAATATAACGGGATGACAGATCCCCTGTTCCGGAAGGCTTTGCTGAAACTGAACCCCTGGGTTGATGTTGATGATCGGCAGGAATTGGGACTGGCGGAAAACGACCCGGGGAACGACCGGACCAATCAGATGGTAGTGCTGTTTATATGGGGAAAGTGAGGGAGGCAATGGCTTTAAGTATGTGGAGTCACCTTTAAGCCATTCTCCATTATTGGGTTGTATTTGTGGGGATGATGTTTCTAAAAATCCCATGCTTTTAGAATTCACTTGTAAGTTTCGAATGAAGAGTATACTCATTTCAGACCATATGTATTTTTCTTATAAAATTCAGTCTATGGCTTCTACTCCCTTTGTCTTCTATAATTCTTGCAATATATAATTCTTGCTATGAAGCAAACCCAAAATGTACAAGGGCATATTCACCAACAATGGTTGAATTTCGAGTAGTATGCGTTAGACAAATTTAATTATAAAATTAAGTGTTAGGAGAGTTTGTAAAAATGTTAATTATAAAATTACAGTTCAGTTCGGCCTTTAAAACGCAATTAACCTCTTTCTCTGCATCTCTTGGATGACTGACCGAGTTACCTTCGTTCCAAATGGATGGTTTAGTAAGCTGCTGGATGTGTGTGAAAATTTTGAAATTTGGTTCCATTTGCTGGATGTGTGGACGATAACTGTTTTAGAAGTTTCTATCTTTGACAAGCACTTAGAATATTAATTAAATAATTAAACCAACCATTTTCTATAAGCTTGCTTTTGAAATAAATGGTGATTTAACCTGCAATAGTTCTTGTGGTGATTAAGCTTCTTCGTTTTTGTTCTCTCTCTCTTACCAACCGAAGGCTATATGAAATCTTCCGCTATTTGTCTCATAGGGCACAAGTTATTGTCTCAGTTTTTCAAGTATGTTCCTGCTTGTAGCAAATTTTAATGTGTCAAATGCACATTAAAGGTCAAACGTAGGTTCTTCTCATGCCTGGTAAAGATATTGTCACATAATATTTGTAGCAAACTCTACAAGAGTAACAACTAAGAAGTACTTTACTAATCAAAGTTTACATAACAAATATACAAATTCTACTGTTTGAGGATGTAGTCTGTAGGGTACAGCATATAAAACAATTTAAATACAAGTTCCTCTCACTCTCTGCAAACCTATATGCATTTCCAAACACCACACATTCACAGAATAGGATTAAAGATTGGTGCTACTTGATTTATGGAATGGACATTTTTAATTTCTAAAAAGACAAGTTAACTTCATACAGGAAACTAGTACAGCCAAACTTCTTAAAATAATTGTCATTTTAACATCAACTTGGTACTGCTAGGTCCACTAAAACCACTAAAATAAAAGGCTAAAACCAATATTACTACTAACAACGCAACCCTTAACATATTCCCATTATTTTGACTGGACCGTAACTCCCGCAGAAGTTGGTCACAATGTTCACGGCACTTTCGTTCAATAAGTTCTTCAACTCTAACGTTATCAGCATGCAATCTGTCCTCCATTTGTTGCAGGTATTCCATTAACCTCTTCTCGCAACCAGTAATATCCTTATCAGCCCACTCGAAGAAATCACAATCACCGAGTTTCTAGATGATATGAAAAAGGCGAAAGGGTCATAGGCTACTAACAACAAAATATAAGCACTCATCGTTAAAAGGGGAATTACCTTGTAGTTAATACAGCCGTACCACTTTCTACCGGGATTGGTCTCGGTCCTAGAGTTCCTTAGACGTGCAGGAATTCCACAGCGACATAACGGGGGACCACTTGACAGATCACTTGTTGTAGACATTTACACGTGTCTACATTGAGAAGCAAATAACGACACAATATTATAACATTATTCATAATTATGTTCAACATAAGCAAATGCTGAATTAAATTTATTTCAACAGAAATATGACTAATATGAGAAACTGAGAAACTGATCATGATGCCTAATATGAGAAACTGAACATGCTGAAAAATATACATAATAATTGTGTACTAAAGCAATAACCAACTTTCCACAAAAATCAATGGAATTTTCAAGATAAAAAAGGAGGACCAAATTGTGTACTAAAGCAATAACCAATATTTCTCTGTGAACACCAAGCTCAAGAATGTTTCCCCAGTACAACCTATCTCAAACTTCAATCTTTCAAGAACACAAAGTCTACTTGTCTCTCCATGTTCAACATCTTGGCCTCACATTTCATTTCTTTCCTTCCAAGTGTTCCTTCAATTCATATTCACAATCAAAACTCCCAGTTTTCTTTCAAGACTTTTCCACTCTATCTCATCTGAAACACACCATTTTTTTTTTCTCATAACGTTCATTATGGAGGTGAGGTAATTGCCATTATACCCAGCCTAAAAAAACAAAAAATGAAAAATGAAAAAAATATTGCTGATAAATAACATATAAATTATGTTACAGGATCCTAACTTATAACAATCAAAGTCATAAAAGCCTCTCTTAGATTAGAATCAGACAATCAGTCTGACATTTTTCATACAATTGGTAAAACAACGAACATGTAAGCAACAATCTCTGTTCCATTCACATCATCTAAAGTCAAACAATTCATGTCAGTCAACCAACGTCCCAAACTCACAAAAAACATTAGATAATCACACCGACGGGCACATACACGAATCCAAGAAAACTTTTTCATATCCTTTCCTTTAAACTGTATGATGGCGGTTTGGAAAATACCAGAGAAGAAGAGGGGCGATGAGTTATGTGATGCAATAGTGGTGGCGATCAGACGGCCTTGACGGGAGCAGAGGAAGCTGAAGAAGCAACGGGGGCCGTTGGATCGGCGAGGCTTCCTTGAAAATCGGAGGTGGGGAGGGGCGCGAATGTTGGAGGAAATGTCGTCGTCGGGGTCGTAGTCGGGGTTGAGAGAGTGGTCGATGGCGTTGCGCCCCTGCTCCAGGCAGGGCTTGCAGGCGATCTCGATGGCGATCCAACTCAGCACCACCCCCGCTATTGCAATCACTGCGCTCGTAATCGCCACGGAATGAAGAGGGGTTGATGGCGTGATGGCGTTGATGGCCTGCACAGAGAGAAGAACGAAAGGGAAAAGGTGAGAAGAGGGGATGGGCGTAGAGTTGAAAGTCGCACGTTAGGAAATGGTTTCTGCTGAAGCTGAATTTTCTGGGCGGGAGGACCAAGGCTTCAACGGGAGGAAAATTCAAAGAAGAGCAGCTGGTTTGTCTGAGCGTGGCAGAGGTTTGTCTCCAACGGTCACTGTTGGTGATGGGAAAAAGGCAATGGGTTTCAAAGGCAATTGGTTACCAAACACGTCCCATGTTAACTTAAAGAGTCGTCCCCAACACCGGCTAGGCGACACTCAAATGCATTTTCAGTTCACAAATCATGAATGTAGTTGTAGATAAAGTGCCCATCCATCCAAAATTTCTCGAGTTACTTTTTCCTTCTCCGGCCTCCTTTACATAGTGTAAAAAGCAGAAAGCTTAAATTAAAGTAGAATCAATTCCAATGCTTTATTCACATGTGTACTGGCTCCGCTTCAAGCTCCCTGACCATGTCGAGAAGACTCAAGACACCCCAACCAACTAACCTCTTTTGACTGGCTGTTCGTGAATTAATTGTAGCCTCGTAGCAAACAAAGTTTCCTGTAATTGCTTATAATTAACCTAAAATCCTGTCTTTTTTTTCTTTTCTTTTTTTTTTTATTTCTTCTTGCTGCTACCAAAGCAACTTGTCCATTATATTTTATCCTATTCTTTTCTTTTCTTTTTCATTCTTTTCTAATAAAGTATTAATTAGAATGTTTACATTCATTAACTAATAATTTGACATGATATTAAAGCAGTTAATCAATAATTTTATTTTACAATTTTTGAAGTCAAGCATTCCCATGATTTTGTAACAATACATTTTTATTTATTTTTTACGTACGGTGATTTTATATTCTTGATGATCATCATGAATTAAGTCCAACTATTAATTAAGTATTAATATGCACCAACAAATTGTCTAGTGCTGTACAATGAGACAGAATCTGAGCCGTTTGATCTTTGACATTCTGGTAGGAGCCTCTTTTGGGCTTTATTCGTGATTCCAGCTCCTTGATCTGAAGGATCACGTGCATGGCAACTCAGCTTTCTCGCAAGGCTGACCTACACTCGTGGCTTTCCATGTCAAACCCAAACCCCCTTTCCTTTCTATATATCTTAATTTTACTTTTGCTATTTTTTTCTTTATCAGATTTCAACCTCTTTGAGAGCTACACAATTTCAAGATCGAGAAACTAAATGCATATATAATCAAAGAATAAGGCGCACCGTTGGATCGTATTGATCTGACGGGGGTTAAGGGGTCACTTTCTTGAAAGAATTTTTTTCATGAAATTTTTGTAAAAGAAGCGTAAATTTACTTTGTTTTAAAAGCAGCACTACTCCTGTAAAGATGATAATTTGCAAGTGGCGCGCGAAAAGCGAAAGTATATTATCCTCCCTTCCCTCTAAACCACCAAAGAAATTAAAGGAAAAAAAAAAGAAGAAGAGAGAAGCTAGCTAGAAAAAGGAGGCAATACTAGCTTTCAGCTAAATTAAACTATATATACATATTACAACTTCACAGACGGCATGCAAATAATATATTGAGAATTTCAAAGTACTAGTTTAGTCACTCGCATATGTGGACGTAGGCATACTGGAAACCATGTAAATTTTGTGTGTTTTATTTTCTCTCAATTTTCTCTTTACTTTTTCCTAAATTGCATAGTTTGGCCCAACAATCTTAAAAACATTAAAGACTTTAAGGGGATGGATCGGTTGATAGGAGCATTTACGTCCTCTAATGATAACTTGGTACGAACGCAGAATGTTAAAATATTAATTAAATAATTAAATCAATAATTTTCTATCAATTTAAACTATAAAGAGAGAGAGATAATATTCCAACAAATTAAAGTAACCATCTGAGTCATACAAGCATGCGCGCTAGTGTTCTTTCTAATAATTGTTTTAGACTAACGGACCTAAAATTGTTGCCAAACAATTCTCAAAGGCTCCAATTTTTTCTTAGGTACTTTCCCAACTACACTTTCACGTAAAAATCATATTTTTGGGTTATAAAGGATCTTATTTTTCTTCAACTTTAGTTTCTAGCTTAGAGCTCAACGAAGTGTGTAGCATAAGCTAGCTACATCAAATAAAGATTGTGGTCCTAAATTCCCCTCCCTTTACCACTAGGCTCTACCTCCACCTAAAGTCTACAAATTATCAGCTTGAAGAAATGAAGCATCTTATATATATAAAAAATAAATAAATAAATCTTGGACTATGTTGTTTATTATTAAATCAGTACTAATTAAAGCTTAATTAGATAATAAATAATTAATAGAGAAATGCTCTTTTTCCTTCTCCTATTCATCTCCCGTTTAATTCTAGTTATATTTTTTTCAAATCTACGAACTTAATAGTAGATTTAAAAAAGAGTCCGACAAGAGATGGACAAAAGTTAAAGGAATAAAAGGTCTCCATTAATGTTATAATAATCTAATATTTTTCCTCAAGTGGGGACACCAACTCCCTCCTTAACAAGTGAATTGTGCAACCTTTAAATATCAAGTTCACGGCTTGATGCCATAGAAAATCATCATTTATCTTATAAATATAAACTAATAAAAACAAGAGAAAACAAAGAACTTATTCAGTTAATTAATATTTGACACTTGTGAGCTTAATTATATATCAATCACCGAGATTAACGGTTGGGGGGCTACAGCTTGGGAACAGTAAGTAAGATGTGTAATCTCGTCAGCATGATATATATATCATATCATAATCATGCCAATATCCGGTGATGATGAGCATAATTATTGACAAGAACATTCTCTGTCCTCTGAAAAGAACCCAAATTACAAGAAGAGAAAAAGATAAAGGTAATTTGGAAAGAAGGAAACATGCAAAAGCAAAAGCCGCTTGTGACTTGTGACTTGTGTCTCGACTCTCGTGTGCTTGCATGCTCGCGCGCGGCTGTTTGCTGCCTCCACTACCACTGTAGCCGTTACCCACTGCTCTTTAATTTCTTATAACTTTGCTACTAAAGCCGGGTAGAATATATGCTCACAATGCGTTATAAAGTGGCCCTAGCTACCATATTAATTGATTAAAAAAAATGATTATGAGTTTTATATATATATATATATATATATATATATATAAGCATGAAACTAATCAATTTCCTAAATTAAATTAATTAATTAACAAGTGTTTGAAACCAATGCAAAGGTGAAAATCATCATGACTAGATCGAATAAATGTATTAGTTAGTTAGTTATTAGCACCCGGCTTCGGCATATAGATAGGGTTTGTAAAAGTGGGAGTGGAATCGTCTTCCCTCTAGGAAGAAAAGCAAAAGAAGACTAGTACAACGGTGACCAGCTTCATCTTTAGCTTTATTTTTATCTTTGCCGCTAGCTGCTGCTTTTTTCAGCCCCCGAACAGTGTCTTTTGCCCTCTACATCATCTTTCCCCTTTTAGTTTTACATGGCACGGCTGTGTGGGCACTCACCCTGACCCGGCCATCACCATTCACCACCAGTACCATCGATCTCCTCAACTTTGTCTTCTTCTTCTACTTCTACCTATATATAAACCCTAAATGAAGCCATCCAACAAAGTTGATGGAGCCAAAAATAACATGGAGATATTGTCGCAGTTGTGGTCGTTCTTGGGCCTTCTCACTATCCTCCAAAACATCTTGCCGTCTCAGCTCCTCTCCCTCCTCCACTCCTTTTACGAGTCCCTTCAGGACCTCCTCACCCCCTACTCCTACTTCGAGATCCCGGAGTTCAACGGCTATTGCGGCGTCGACGTCAACGACCTCTACCGCCACGTCAACCTCTACCTCAACTCCGTCAACCCCTCCGCCTCGACGTGTCGCCGCCTCACCCTCTCTCGCTCCAAGTCCTCCAACCGCATTTCCTTCACCGTCGCGCCCAACCACACAGTCCACGACACCTTTTCAGGCCATGCACTCTCCTGGACGTACCACGTCGAGACCGTCCAGGACTCTATGGAAGAGAAGCGAAGCTTCACTCTCAAGCTCCCCAAGCGCCACCGCCAGGCACTGCTCTTGCCTTATCTCGACCACGTGACCTCACGTGCCGAGGCGTTCGAACGGGTCTCCCGCGAGCGCAGGCTCTTCACCAACAATGGCCACGGCTCCTTCGAGTCTGGCTGGGTCTCCGTCCCCTTCCGCCACCCTTCCACGTTCGAGACCCTGGCCCTGAAGCCCGAGCTAAAGAAGCAGATCACCGGGGACCTGACCACATTCGCCAATGGCAGAGAGTTCTATCACAGAGTCGAACGCGCGTGGAAACGAGGATACTTGCTGTACGGCCCACCTGGGTCTGGCAAATCGAGCTTAATCGCAGCCATGGCTAACTATCTCTGCTACGACGTGTACGACCTGGCATGGAGCTCACCAAGGTGTCCGATAACTCGGAGCTGAGAGCGCTGCTTATACAGACCACCAACCGGTCGATCATCGTCATCGAGGACATCGACTGCACGATGGACCTGACCGCAGATAGAACACAAACGAAAACGGTGTCATCGAAGAGGAGGGGAAGGAGATCAGAGATGGGAGCACGGGCAGAGGGAGAAGAGGGTGAGAAGGGGCGGGTGACGTTGTTGGGGCTCCTGAACTTCACAGACGGGCTGTGGTCGAGCTGTGGGGAGGAGAGGATCATAGTGTTCACGACCAACCACAGGGACAACGTGGACCCAGCGCTGGTCAGGTGTGGGAGGATGGACGTCCACGTGTATCTCGGAACGTGTGGCATCCACGCCTTCAAGTCCCTCGTCAGCAACTACCTGGGCCTCCAATCCCACCCCCTGTTCGACGCCGTCGAGAGCTGCCTGGCCTCCGGTGGGGCCCTCACGCCAGCCCAGATCGGTGAGATCCTGCTCAGGAACAGGGCCAATGCTGACGTGGCCTTGAGGGAGGTCGTGTCGGCCATGCAGGCGAAGATGATACTTGGGGTGGGGCCCAAGGGGAGTGTGATGATGTGGCAACAAGGTCGCCGGAGAGCGTGTTTGATGGTGGGGTCGTCCTCGCCGGAGAGCTGGGAGAAGAAGAGGAAAGAAGCGTGCACCAACTGGGGAGAGAAGAAGGTGAAGTTCTTGGTGAGGCTTCGGTCTCTGACAAAGTCTGACTCCGGAAGGAGGGGTGTTTGAGTCAACTTTCGATTGTTTAAACTTTAATGTAATTGTTGCAGCTAATGACAATTATATTTGTTTTTCCCATTTGGGATATATGGGAATTTGTAAATTAATCGATATGATTAGAAGGCTAATCACTTTTATGCTTAATTAATGGTGAAACAGCACTAGCTTTCGAGATCGAGGTTTGATCCACTTCTTTCGATTATGTTTTGTTTTTGGTTATATATTATTTGGTTTAATTTCTGATAGGTGATTAATTTGGAGACATAATATCTATATTACATTTCCTTACACAATTAAAGACATTATTATTACGGACATAAGAAGGAATTACTGGGACACAAATTTCGTATAGACACAATAAGCTAGTTTCGTACATTTACTAAAATCTGTCTCGATTATCGATCTTTTTTTTTTCTTTTTTTTTTTCTTTTTCTTTTGTTCCTTACCATTTGTATTTGAAAGTAGATCGAGAAAGCATAAGTTTGAGCCTCATCTTGAAAAATCTCTAACACCTCAATTAGCATTTAAGCATACAAACATATCAGATTTGTAATTGACTAAAACATTGAAGGTTGTGTTTGTTTCAATGTAAAATGAATTCTGAGAGGATTTTTTTTTTTTTTTTCCTTTTGCAAAAAATCATTAATTTTTCATTTTTGGCTGGGTCTAAGAAAAAAAAAATGAAAAAATATATATATCTTCTCTTATTTAATTTGGTTGGTACAAAAAATATTGTTCTCACTTGATTGAAACCCATCCGAAAACCACTTAAATTTACTTGACAATGTTAAATACTATCATCAAAACTTCCTAAAAAAAAAAAAATCCTCAAATGAGGAGGGGACAAAAAGAGAGGATTTTTTTTTAGGGGGGGCCAGGGAAAGTTGTGGTGGGGGGAATGCAAGGCAAGGATGGGGACAATTATGGAGGAGGGGATGTTATGATAGGAAAAGGGAATTGATGAGCATTAAGCTAAGCGAAGGAAGGTGGTGTTAAAGTAGGAGAGACGAGAGTGAGTTAGTGTTTTAATTCAGGAAGAGAGAAGTGGCAAAACAGAGAGAAAAATGTTATTTAGTATTTTTTATTTTATTTTATTTTATTTAGTTTAATGAAAAGTTCACTTCAAAAAAAGTGAGGTGGCAAAACAAAGAGAAACGCTATTTAGTATTATATCTTCTTTTCTTTTTGGGAAAAGTACACATACCCTCCTCAAACTATCACTCAATTGTCAATGTACCTCCCAAACTACCAATTGTGTCAATGTCGCCCCTCAAACTACCAAAAAATGTCAATGTCCCCCCTAAGAGCAACAAAAAGACAAAAATGACCCTATTTTTTTTTTTAAAATAAAACAAAAATATCTTTATAAATTAAAAAAAAAACTAAAACAAAAATTAAAAAAAATTAAAAATTAAAAATTATTGAAAAAAAAATAACTAAATTAATTAAAAAACGAAAAAAGAAAAATATTTTTTTATATATAAAAAATCAAATTAAAAAATAACTGCATATTATAAAAACAATTTTTTTAAAAAAAATGAAAAAATAAAAACCAGTTTTTTTATTAAATTTTTTAAAAAAAAGAACAATTTTTTTTAAAAAAAAAATAACATTTTTTTTAAAAAAAAAAATCAAACTGAAAAATAAGTGGAAATTATTTTTTTAAAATAAAATAAACAAACGAAAAAAAACAGTTTTTAATTTTTTAATATTTTTTTGGAATAAAATTTTGTTATTTTATATTTTTTTTAATAATTTTTTTAGTTTTTTTTATTGTAATAATTTTATAAAGGGTATTTTTGTCATTAGGGGGATATTGCCATTTTTTGGTAGTTTAGGGGGGGAGATTGATACAATTGGTAGTTTGGGGGATATATTGACAATGAGGTGGTAATTTGAGGGGGTTATGTGTACTTTTCCCTTTTTTTTTTTTCCATTTTTGTATTTTTTGAAAATTAACAATTCAATTTGTAGAACCAATATAAATGAAAGTGTAGATTTTACAAATTTAATTGTTAATTTTTAAACAATAAGAATAAGAGAAGGATGTGAGAATACTAAATAGAATTTCATTTTTTAAAAATAAAAAATAAAAAATAAAATTAGCTTATACTCGTTAAGAGGCGTAAGCCAAATTCTTTTTTAGTGACAAATTTGTTGTCGACTTGAAATTAATTTCAATTGACCATAATTTTTCAACCACACCAAACATTGAGGAAAAAAAAAATTATACGGAAACAAACACGACTCAAATTGTAACACATGCTTCACAAATTAATAATAAGAAACAATAATAATATAAGCTAAAACAAGCAACAAAATAATACCCATCAGCCCATCCACATACTCTTTCAATCAATATTATCAATTAATGGGTCACCGATCACCATAATCATTGTCAAACATCCAAGAGAATTCTCACCTCAGTGGGCCATGTGTTCAGCCGTCCAATGAGGAAGTGGACCAAGGATCCAACATCACCTATTATAACCTTATAACATTATTACTTAAAAAAAAAACCTTTGAACACTATCTAATAAAACTCAATTGCTATCTAGTAATTTGCAACTAGCTTTTTGTTATGGGAGAAAGACAGGTTCAAATTAAGCACCCAGACATGACCTAATCTCATAGCCAAGTCAAATTAAACCATCATTACTAAGAGACTAAGGTCATTAGGGTTTGATTTCAAAAGGCATTATTGAAAAATAGGAATTTTAATACGTGAGTGTTAATTAAAAATGTGGTTTTTAAAAATACAATTAAACGTTTGGTAAAATTACAATTTAGTCTTTAAAATTATGCATTTTTTAAAATGCATCCACTTACATGCGATTTGAAAACATATATTTTTATACATTTTCAAATCACAATTTTAAAAATACATTTTCAAACTAAACATTTTCTGCGATTTGTTTTAAAATCACATTTTATTTATTTATGAAATTATAATGCTAAACGGTACTCTAAAGTTACATTCTCATCTATAGATATTTCTGTACAATTTGATAATAAGACATTCTCATATAAGATGAGATTACTTACTTGATAATAGGACATTATTTTTTAGAAATGTGCTATACTTATATCCCCCTCTTGCTCATCCTTTCACTTTTGAAAATCACCATTAGATCTATGAGGTTCATACGAAGGATCTACATGAACCTTACAGATTTAATAGTAATTTTTAAAAATTAAAAAACAAATAAAATAGAAGAAGGAAATGAATGAATATTTCTCTATTTTTTTGGGGCTGCGGAGCTGTGGTCAAAAGGCAAGCTTCAAAATCAAGAGAAGCTTCAAGGAAACTGCTAATTAAACTTAATTAGTCTTCCCCGTGGTCTCCAAGCATTTGGACTCACACTCATCTCTAATACACCATTATATATTAATATAATTAAAATAATAATATGCTTTACTTTCTCTTCTCCTTCCTCTGTAAGCCAATCGATCGAACCTTATTAGAGCATTGTATTTTACAGTTGTATTGAAGTTTAGTTTCTGTTTTGTACAGCTGTAATGCATAGTAGCTTAGTTCTATTCAAGCACGTGTGCTTGCTGTTTTATGTATAAAAATATATCTCCACATGTAAGTCATTAATACAATTCAATCAACAGAAGATATTTTCTTCTCTCATTTTTCTTGTTGTTCACGTCTCTGCACTCTCTGTTTTCTCTACACTTTCTCTTGATTTTCTCTGCAAATACTTTACATTCTGTGAAGTTTGATATGCTATCAGAGCTTTTCACAATTTAGTGAAAGTCCATCACTCGATTCAATCGTTCTTCATTTTTCAGTTCTTCTTTTTCAACCTTTTGTCTGATCATCAATGGCTGTTTCATCTTCTTCTTCCTCATTGACTGAAAACTCTTCAATTCCTTTTTACATGAACAATGGAGATCATCCGGGATCAATACTAGTTTCTCAACCTCTCATTGGCAGCACTTACAATACATGGAGTCGGTCCATGATTGTATCTCTCATAGCGAAGAATAAGATGGGTTTCATCGACGGTTCTATCCCTAAACCGTCTCCTGATGATGAAGTACTATTTCATGCATGGACTCGTTGCAATAACATGATTATTGCTTGGATTTTGAATTCAATTTCGAAAGAAATTGCTTCAAGTGTAATCTACATCAATACTTGAGCCAAAATGTGGCAAGATTTGAAGGACCGATTTTCTCAAGGTAATGGCCCTAGAATTTTCCAACTTCAGAAGCTTCTTACGACTTTATCTCAGGAAAACTTATTTGTTAGTGACTATTTCACTAAGATCAAGTCGATATGGGATGAGTTAGACAACTATGATCCAATTCCTTCATTCACTTGTGGAGGAATGCGTTCAGTTCATGAAAAACATAATCGAGATCATGTTTTTCAATTCTTGATGGGTCTTGACGATTCCTTCACTCACATCCGATGACAGATTCTCTTGAATGATCCTCTTCCTCCTATTAACAAAGTCTTTTCTTTGATTATTCAAGAGGAGCGTCAAAAAGAAATTTCTATCACTCCTTTGGTTCATGAGACTACTCTACTTATGCCCAAAATAGTTGTTAATCCAACACACAAGTCTGGAAAATGGGCTAATCGCAAGGATAGACCAGTTGTTCTCATTGTGGAATATTTGGACATACAGTTGATAAATGTTATAGAGTTCATGGATTTCCACCTGGTTTCAAGTTTACCAAAAATCTGCCCTCTGCTCATTCTGTTACTCATGTGCAAGGAGCAGATTTTGTTACTGCTTCATCATCACATCTGCCTATAACACTCGAACAATGCCAACAATTGATGGCATTCATTCAGCATCAGCAGGTTAATTCATCAACTAATGAAGCTGCATCCAATTCTACCATGCAAAAGGTTACCCAACTCAACCCGAATACTGCGGGTTCTTCATCAACTTCTGGTATATTTGCTCTAAACTCTTAGCATTCTGTTTTTTCTTCTCATTTTGCTCACAATTCTTTCCTTCATTCTTTCAAAAAGCCACCTTGGATTATTGACACCGGAGCCACTGATCATATGATCAATTTGATTTCTCTTTTTACTAGTGTTACCTCTGTTGTTTCTACTATTGTCCAGTTACCTAATGGAGCTATTGCCTTAGTCACTCACATAGGCACTGTAAGAATATTAGGGAGTCTTATTCTAACTGACGTTTTATGTGTGCCATCTTTTAATTTCAATTTGATATCTGTGAGCAAATTAATCAAACAATTTTGCTGCTGTCTAATTTTCCTTCACCATCACTGTTTTATACAGAATTTGAGCCCTTGGAAAACGATTAGGGTGGGTAAGGAGAACAATGGTCTCTATTTTTTGATGCTGCAGTCTCACTATTTAGGTCCGGATCTTCTCAATTCTATTCCTCAAGTTTCTCAAGTTCAATCCACCTATGTCAAAGCTTCCTCTCTTCCTACTGACCTCTGGCACTACAGGCTTGGACACTCTTCTTCTTCAAGAATAAATTTGTTGCATAACCTTGTTCCATCTATCCCTTGTGATTCCAATAACATTAGTACTGTTTGTCCTCTTGCCAAACATCATAAGTTGCCTTTTGTACATAGCAATTCTGTCACTTGTTTTTCTTTTGACTTGATACATTGTGACATTTGGGGACCTTTCCAATAACATTAGTACTGTTTGTCCTCTTGCCAAACATCATAAGTTGCCTTTTGTACATAGCAATTCTGTCACTTGTTTTTCTTTTGACTTGATACATTGTGACATTTGGGGACCTTTCCCTACTCATTCAATAAAGGGTTCCAATTTTTTTCTCACCATTGTTAATGATCATAGTAGATTTACTTGGGTTCATTTGATGAAACATAAATCTCAAACTCGCTCAATTCTTCAACATTTTTTTTTGTATGGTTTCTACTTAGTTTCAGCACAAAATAAAATGTTTGAGATCCGATAATGGTGCTGAATTTCAAATGCATGATTTCTTTGCTACTCAAGGCACTATCCATCAATTAAGTTGTGTTGAAACCCCTCAACAAAATTCTGTTGTTGAGAGGAAACATCAACACCTCTTGAATGTGGCTAGAGCCTTGCAGTTTCAAGCTCATTTGCCCTTAGAGTTTTGGGGTGATTGCATTCTTGCTGCAACTCACATCATTAACCGAATTCTTACCCCCAATTCGTCTAATAAATCACCTTATAAACTTCTATTTTGTACACCTCCTCTTTACTCTCATCTTAAAGTTTTTGGTTGTTTGGCCTATGCTTCTTCCTTAACTCGAGCTAGGCACAAATTTGATTCCCGAGCTATACCTTGTGTCTTTATTGGCTACCCTTGTGCTATTAAAGGTTACAAGTTGTATAATCTCCACACTAAATCTGTTTTCATCTCTAGAAATGGTATTTTCCATGAATACATTTTTCCATTTGCCACCAATCTTATTCATCCAAATTCAAATGGTTGTTTCTTTTCATCTCCTTCTCCTCATATTTTTCCTGATTCTACTTCTTTTGTTCAGCCTTGTGTTTTCCCTACTGATTCTTCTAGCCTTGATTTTCCTTCATCTCCTTCTGTCTCTACTCCTTCTGATTCCACTTCTACTGAAATTTCTCCTGCTTCACCTAATCCTTCTTCAGTATCTATTGAAGAATCAATTCCTATTGATTCTGCTCTTCCTGTTTCTAGAAAATCTACCAGAACCCGCTGTCCACCTAAATACCTGCAGGATTATCATTGTCATTTGGCTTCCACCTCACCCGAATTAGTTTCTAAGGCTTCTCATTTTGATAACTCGGGTATTCCTTTTCCTCTTTCTTCTTTTGTCTCTTATGATAATCTCTCTTCTTCTTTCAAACATTTTTGTTTGTCCATATCGTCTGAAGTTGAACCTCAGTATTATCATCAGGTAGTTAAATCTGCTCATTGGCGTACTGCCATGGCTCAAGAAATTGCAGCCCTTGAAGAAAATCATACTTGGTTTGTCACTGGTTTGCCTCCTAGCAAGCACCCTATTGGCTGCAAATGGGTATATAAAATTAAATACAAAGCTGATGGTAGCATGGAGAGATACAAATCCTGTTAATGTTCGGACATTATTGGCAATTGCAACTGCTAAACGTTGGTTTTTACATCAATTAGGTGTAAACAATGCGTTTTTACATGGTGATTTAGATGAAGAGGTATACATGGAACTACCTCTTGGGTTTAAGACTAAGGGGGAGTCTAAGGTTTGCAAGTTAACCAAGTCTTTATATGGTTTGAAGCAGGCCTCAAGACAACGGTTTTCTAAGTTTTCCACCTACTTGATTGATCTTGGTTTTAGTCAATCAAAGGCTGATTATTCCTTGTTTACTCGACATCAAGGAACTTCTTTTATTGCATTGTTGGTATATGTTGATGACATTGCAATTGCTAGCAATGATTCGGTTGCTGTGACTTCTCTTATTGGAATTCTTAATGACAGATTTCGCCTTAAGGATCTTGGTGAGTTGAAATTTTTTTGGGGGCTTGAAATTGCTCGTTCTACAAAAGGGATCTCCATTTCTCAACGAAAGTATTCTTTAGAGATTATACAAGATGCTGGTTTGCTAGCTTCTAAACCAGTTCTCTTCCCCATGGTCCAAAATTTGAAACTCTCTCGGGATGTTGGCAAAGTTTTATCTTATCCTACACCCTACAGGTGACTTATTGGTCGACTTTTATACTTAACAATTACTCGGCCTGACTTGGCATACTCTGTTCAAACACTTAACCAATTCATGGACTCTCCTAGGTAGCCTCATCTTGATGCTGCTTACCGGGTCTTAAGATATCTCAAGTCAGCTCCTGTCCAAGGCTTATTTTTTTTTTTTGCAGAATTTGATTTTGGTCTCAAAGCCTTTTAGGGACAAACAGAATTTTCTTGTGTCTTTCTTGGGTCTTCCTTAGAAATGATTAGCATACCAAAGAGTCATATTGATTGAAAATTGGAAGCCACATGATTTTATCCCAACAAAGTGTTCAACTTTAACTATAGAATCGTGTGAAAGAGAAAAACTCTCTGGCCCTATACCCAGTTTGCTTTATAAAACTTCAACTAATTCAAGCATCAATATAAAAGAGAGCACGTGAAATTTAAACATCAAGATAAAGATAAATTTAACTTGATCCATTGGAGGACTTAATTGCACTTCCATTTTGGTGGATTTTCACATGCTGTTGCTATAAATCCTATAAACATGATCGAGAAATAACATCAGCCCATCAAAATAGATGCAAATTCATAAGGAAAGCCATTAGAATTATAACCATTCAGGAATAAGGTACACATTTATACTTCTATAACAAACCAAAATGATAGTCAATGCTACATAATAGAGTATATGTTTTATTAGTTGATGGAATACCATAATGTATCTAGTGCATCATAATTATTGCCATAGCATAAGAATATGATTTATGTGATTTGCTAGGCAGTGATTTATGTGATTGTCTGCCAAAGAATTATTTTCTAGTTGGTGATTTATGTGATTTGCTATTTTGCCAAACCCGAATGGATATGAATTGTTACAAGTTCAATAGCCAAATGAGATGTCTTTTACTTCCAATTGAGTTTTCAGTTTGAAAGCTGTACAAAAGATCAATAGCAAAAAATGGGCCAAAAACTTAGAACATGCAACATCATTTGTAAACAAAGAACGTCTTCAGAAGCTAGTCCATAACCAGAGAATGATTCTGCTATTTTTATTATTATTTGTCCTCCAATTTGTACTATTACTCCTTCAATTTCTATCAAAATAGACTAAGGACCACCAAATATAATGAACAAAAAAACACTAAGGAGAAACAATTGGATTACTTTGAAAGTAATTGGGATTACTTTGTACATATTAATTAAGACCACAAAAAACCACCGAATTAATTAAGAACTTCATCTGTTTGAAAGTCATTGGGATTACTTTGAAAAAGTGGGTGTTTCAGTAAGCTTCAAAGAATGTACACAACATTCACAAGGAAGGTCGAAGATTGATAATGAGCAAGCCAAAAAGATGACAAATTAAATGTCACCCAACAAAGCATAAGTAGTAGGTTATTCACATTCATCACTCTATCTAAACAATTATTATATGCAAACATGCACTATAAGACTAGTTTGTAAAATCCTAGATATGACTTTAATCTCATGACCCATATCTCTGTGAAGTACCCAATGTTCATAGTAATAAGTAGACAATCAAAGTTTGAAACTTAAATACATATTTGTAGGGACATTTGTATTTCAGATACCCCTATATTAAAACCATTGAAACAGCTCTGCTGCTTAACTTCATGTAAAATGAACGATACCTATAATAAGTAGCCAATCCCATTTTTTATTCAAATTGCTCCCAATTGCTACATAAGAGGTCCAAACAGTTGTTGTATACAATATCAAAATGACTTATGAGAGGTAAGCTATAGCTAAAAGCACAATTCAGCTTAGCAAAGCTTAAAGAATCTTTCATGAATATCCCTAAAAGTAAGAACATTAAACATCTGCATATCTCATAATCAACCAAAATGAAACAAAGAAGCTCATATCCACATTATCCTTGGCCATTTATCTTTCATATCAAGTTTTTCAAGAAACAATATTTACAGAAGACTAGAGTGTTTGGTAGATTTTGAGTTGACTTCAAATAAATGAGTAAATAATTGGTCTTAGGGTGTAACGCCCCCAAACCGCTAAGGGTTAGGTTCGTCCATTTTCATACACCAAACTGCAAAGATTTGTAAGGTCTGCCAACAACCTAGCTAATATGCTGAATTCAATAACAAAAATAATAAAGATTTTAAAACTCAGAGCTTTAATAAATGCGGAAACAGTTATTTCGAAATGAACAATTATGTTTGATTTAATAATTGAAAATCTAAAGAAAAACTAAATTTATTGTGCAAGTGCACTTATTAAGGTAACTGAGATGCAATGTCCTAATGCTAGCCTAGATCCCATCCCGGCCGCCTAGGTCTCTCTGCTCATAACCTGAAAACAAAACAAAATAAGGGGTGAGCGAAAAATGCTCAGTAAGGTAACCCTCAACCATAAAACGGTTGAGTTAACTTCATTTTCTTTAAAACAATTATTAAAATACATTTGAAATCTAAATTTCTAGAATACAAATAATAAAAATTCGACATTTTACTTAACACATAAAATTACTGGTTGATAAATAAATTTCTCATATCTAGGGCCCATGTACACTATTACGCCCTGTGTACTAGGGTTGCGCGGCCTACTGCGACCTCAGGCAGGTAAACTGTGGCCACAGGCCCTGCCCCGTCAGCTAATTAATTGAAGTGCACTTAGCATGACATAGGGATGGATCCGCTTTCTCTAAGTCCTTGAGCGGTTGCGCTTCCATCCAAGCAACGGTACCAAGCTTAAACTCTGCAAATCTCTGTGAATATATATGGGGCCAAAATAATAGTCTCCTCCACACACGTGTCTCATTTATAAAAATCTCATTCTCACAAATTATTCTTATTCCTTTGATAACTCTTGAGGCAACGTGCGAGAGGGTTTTTAGTCTCCTTTCTCATTAATTTCAAAAAGATGTAACTTCCCGTCTCGGGAACCAACCAAACGATTTACTAATAATTAAAAAATCATTTATAAACAAAGCTTCTCTTAAAAACTGTAATTTCAAGAATAACATTTATACCATCAACTTTCATTTCAAAACTATTTTTAAACAGTCCTTTCGGCATCAATATAATTTGAAATATAGAACAAGAACAATTAATTGCAAATAGGCTTAAAAAAAAATGAAGTAATATGACATAAAACAATTTGAAAAAGGGTAGAGGATCCCTTACCTCTCTGATTGCAATAAGTTGCTGGACTAACTCAACTGCTAACTAGTCACCTGGTACAGGTTTAAATAAATCAATACCTCGTGCTAGCCACTAAACTACACACTAACACAACTAGGATTTGTCTTGCTAACCTACTGAGAATGGATTCTCTAGATATGTTTAACGACATTAATTATTCTAATAATAATTAAATCATTAAATAAGTAATAAAACGTTTTCTTTTATTGACATTAGGAATACGACTCCATAAAGGTAATTGTCATTAGAAATATTTTATTTTATAATTATAGAGTTTAATAAATTCCGATATCACAAACTATACCCTTAAGTAAAATAATTTATAAAAATGATCCATGATTTTTAAGGAATTTACAAGAACTTTCAAAACCCTTGAATTAAAATTCTTTTTCTTATAACTTTGTGGAATAGATGCGAATTAATTAAATAATTGGGAAGATAGAAACATGGCATGAGAAAACTTATTGTGAATAGAATGGGAGAATTCAGAAGGTCCAAGAGTAAGGTAACAAGAGGGGAAAACCAATGAATACTGGGCTAAAATAATTTCTCCTGCGACTACAGACTTGTTCAACGCAGAAAATAAAAAAATAAATAAATGCAAGACTACGGTCCCCATGTTCCATAGAAAAGAAGTGAGTGTAAATAACCAATGGACAAAAGACATATTCAGGTATGGAACAAGGAAAAACACGGTTATTCTATGTTACCACAAATAGAAGGAAGGGAAAGAATCAAAATAAATTAGAAAGACCACTCATGCTAGGCTACGGAAATCATACCACAAATAGGGAATCATAATAAAATAAACATACAAATAAAAGTAAAAGGGTGAAAAGGACAAGTCATAATGGCTTGTATTTGAGAGAAGGGGGAGAAAATAAAATTTAAGGAAAAGGAAGAGTGTATCAGAGAGAAGAACGAGTAAAGTAAAATAGACAATGAAAGTCAAGCTTGTGGTCCTACCCATTTGATGAAAGAGAGAAAAAGGATAGCAGCCAAGGGGTCACGTCCATACATTGAAGGAGTAAACGAAGGAAATCCAAACAAACAGACAAACATGTACTCGATTTTTTTTAACAGATAGAAGAGAACAAAATAAAAGAAACAAAGTGACAGGCCTGCTGTGATACGCCAACAATAGAAAAGAAAAGAAAAGAGATTAGAATATACCTGCAATGTTTTTGAGAGAGACAAAGGTTGTAAAAATTTCTTCTGAGAGAGAGAGAGACGCTTGAGAATTTTATGAAGGAATAAGAGAGGCTGACGACTAAAAGATTTATTTATAGAAGTAGAGTTTCATTCTTTGGCTGCTAGGGTTTTATATACTAAAACAGGTATTTTAATAATAATAAATCAGATATCTAATATTTTTAATATAAAAATTGGTCCTCATATTTTAATATAAATATAAAATATAAAAGTGGAACTTAAATTGATATAAATTTATTAAATTTAAAAGTAGGTGTTTTAATAAAATATAGAAGCAGTTATTTAATAATAAGAAATAAAATTTTCATATGTAAAAAAAAATCAAGTGTTTATTATTCCCGTCTAGTTATCCATTCTCATAGGTCGTAAAGACTATTCTACCCTCGAAAGGGGGTTGGGGTTATTACATAGGGTCCTTGTTCTGAGCTTGTTTTCCTTTCTCATCCGGAAGTATGAATAATAATAATAAATAAATAAATTGGAGAACAGGTTGGAGTTCTCGATTTTCATGACTAAAACATGCATTTTCACAACATAAAGTGATATAACGCAGCAACTTCATATTTAGCACAGATTTAGGTTTTGAGACATAAAGTTTTTTCTTCATTGCTTGTTTTTCCCAACCCTGTAAACCAACGAAAGGTTGCTAATTTTGACAACGAACGAAAACAAGCAACAAAAACAACCCCGTAAACCAACGAAAAAAAAAATCTAACTTTCAAGAACAAAACCAATTCTCAAGCATTAATATCTTTAAACAGACCCCTTTCCAACCTACCCACACTGAGAAATCATTAAAAAAAAAAAAAAAAAAAAAAAAAAAAAAAAAGAGAAAGAAACTCATGAATAAGTCAGAGAAGTAAAGAGACTGACGGTGGGTCGGCGTTGGCGGCGCTCCTGTTCGACGATAGGTAGAGATCGACAATGTCTTGGATGGCAGCTCGGTCGGACTGGGAGGGGACGATGGAGAAAGGGGTGCAATTTGGGAGATTTTGAAATTTTGGAGATGGGTTTTCTAAAAATGGGGGGAAGGAGAAGGTAGTCACACGTTTTCTGAAATTTTTTTTAACAAAAAAATAAAAAATGAAAGAAGCTGCCACGTAGGACGAGGGTCGGACGAGGGTCTGACCCTCGTCCTCCGTATAAACGAGCTCCTCTGCCTCTCTTCTTTATAGACATTTAACTAACTTGATCATCGTAGGAGTGTTTAATTAGCTTTACAAAATTCGTTATCTCACTAAGAGGGATAACAATCACCAAGTTAATTAAATATTGTAGAGACATGCTATTAATCCCCGCGTCCTTTTCTAAATCTACTACAAGATTTGTAGTCTCTATATAAGTGGGTTCCTTTGAGTCCTACAAAAGTGGATTTTTACTATTAGATTTGTAGGCAGGCGACGAGGTTAAATGACGTTTTTTTTAAAAAAAAAAATATATATATATTTATATATAAATTAGTTTTCTTACTTTTTGGAATACAAAATTGTTGTCTTTTTAAATTCTGATCGGACTTTCAACTGTTCAATGCTCATCACAGCTCAAAAAATCTATATCAACAACATAATTGAATATTATTATTATTTTCATTCTCTCTATTATTTTTGCTCTCCATTATTTTTAAGAATTGAGCGTTTAAAGTTGGAAAATTGATTTTATTTAAGAATGTCTTTAATATTATTTGATTCTCTTATTTAATACTATCAATTTTGTAAGACTTATTTCAAGAATGGAACGTTGGAGAATCAAATGATATTAATGCCGTTTTAATTACTTATTACTATAATTATGACCTTAATTAAAGAATGTTAACTATAAGTAAGCCTTTGAATATTTTTTCATAGATATATTTTTTTTTTGTTAATATTCATTAATTGAGGGCCTTATTAAATTGGCGGCCTTAAACAACCGCCTAATTTTTTTCCATATAAAGTCAGCCCTGTTTGTAGGGTCTATATAAGTGGGTTCCTTTGAGTCATGCAAAAGTGGATTTGCCAGATGAGGATGGCGGGAGGATTATATGTATTAGGCTTGGTAATTTTTGACACAACCCGCGAACCCGATACGAAAAAACAAGGTTTGGTTTGGATTATATCGGGTTCAGGTCAGAACCGGATCAACCTTATTATGACCCGTTTATAATTGTGTATGGCGGGTCAACCCGCGGGTGATCTGCCAAACACGAGTATGACCCGATTGTTATTTTATTTTTTTATTTTTTTAACGTCACTTTTGGTCCAACTGTCCAAGGCAAAACGCCAAAACCCTACCCGCATCACTTTACTTTTCACTTCACCATCCTCACGCCGCACGCCTCAAGCCTCCCCTCCTTGGCTCCTTTCACCCTTTCAGTCTTCCACCATCACTTTTCTTTTCACTTCATTGTCTTGACTCTTCACAAGCATAACTGCATAACTTCACCTTTAGATCAGACGTACTCACAGGTTCACACTCACAACTTCATGCGGCCTTCACTTTCGGGTTCACTGTTCACACTCACGGCTTCACGCTGTCTGAGGTTCAGCGAATCAGCGGCTCAGACGCTCAGTGCTGTGTCTTTTCGAGTTTTCGGTTTACGAACTTGGGAGCCCAAAATTTGACATTTGTTGGCTGTGAACATGGTTTCCCGTGTGATATGGGTTTGGAAACCATGGCCGGATTGTGTTGTTTGATAACTTTGGTTATTTTCTCCTGTGATTGCAATGCGGATTGGAATTTGGGGTTGTGGGGTGGGCACGGGTTCATGGGTTCGTGTCGCGTAACCCGGTTCACAATTGGATCGTGTCCGGGTTACAAGTTCTGACCCGATTAATAATTTGGTCGGGTTCGTGTTTGACCCAATTGTGTAATCGGGTCAGTCGGGTCAACACGAACCCCACTCGTAAACCTGAATTGCCAAGCCTAGTATGTATAGTATTTTGCTTGCTAAGCATGAAAATTTTGACATCGCATATATAAATAAATAAATACTATACCTCCTTCTAATGTCTTTCTATATATGCTAACATGACATCCTGTTTTTAATTAAAAAAATAAATAAAAAATACACCTTGCTTTTTCTCTATTTTTTTATTAAAAAAAAAAATGTGTGATTGCAGCATAGAATGACTCCATAAAGGCACTACTAGAAGGAGTTATAGCATTTCTAAAAAAAAATATTGAAGGTTTATAGGTGCATAAGGGTGTAGTATATATATAACATTACACTTTCTTCTGAACAATTTTAGGAGTACATTAAATGTCTATCAAGTGCTCATCAAAAAATGAGGTGGCTTTTAAAATTACCATTGGGCGTATGATTGATCAAATCATGATGATTTTGATCAATTAATTATTTTAAAAGCCACCTCATTTTTTTATGGACACTTAATGTACTCCTAGAATTATAATTTCTTTTTTCTTTAAAAACATTACAAAATTCTAGAGTAATGTGAAGAATCATATTTTTATTCATGTGACCACGCCAATCAATTTTTTTTTTTTTTTTTTCAAGGGGCTGAGCCAAGGATTGATTGACCCTCTTATTTTAGCAGGATGGGATACAAATGGTGCTAAAATGGGATACAAATGGGATAAGGGTTTCTACTTTCTAGCCTTACTCAAATTACTAGAGGATATATATTTCTCATTTTTTGGGTTTTTCTTCTTTAGAGTTATTTACTTAGGCATTGACAATTTATTCTTTAATGTGCATATACAAAGGTTCAATATTGACATTAATTGTTCTCATTCCTCATTACACTCTTTTTTTCATTGGAGATTTTATCTTTTTGTTGGTTATAATTAATTAGTCTAGCACTAATCTATAGGCTTATTTCCATTTTTGTTAATTATTTCTATATAGATTGTTTTGGTGACGAATCATATATGCATGCATGATATATAGTGTGAAAACATGGAGGAAAAACTGAAGGAGGTAAACATAAAATACGTGAAGAGGACAGTGGAGGATGAAGAAAATGGGACGAGGATTGACCAACTCTTCTTCAACGACCCGGATGGGTTCATGATCGAGATTTGTATTTGTGAGAATCTCAAGCTCGTTCCGGCAGGCTCTCTCAGCAAAATAAAGCTTCCTTTTGTTACACACAATCCGCCTCTACAAATTTTGGAAATGGGGATCGATCGATCGATGAACCAAATTAATTATCTTTGAAGGTGGCTTAGGCTTAAAATCTAATATTAATTGCCTTTCTTCTTAGGTAATTAATTCTCTTTAAAGGTGGCTTGAAATTGGTGTCTCAAATATATGCATGTTCCGATTGACAATGTTTGTCAAATTGTTGTAGTGACTATGAGCAACGTACCCTTTTCAAATTGCATGTGTTCCGTTCTTATTTTTATCTGGGCTAATAATTTCAATTTTGATTGAGATGGCCGGCTGGATGTGTGACGACCCGTTGTTTTTTTTTTTTTTATACAAAACGTAAAACGAGCCCTCACAGTGGCACGACGATATGTCGCAAAGCCAACATATGGCACATGCCCCATAACATGTACCTAATATTCAGAGTATAACATATATCTATCTATGCAACAGAAAACATAAATCTGAATAGCGAAAATTACAACTTATACATCTATCACAAATTAATTACAACAAAGAGCAATTTAACATCTATTTGTATGAGTCTTATTAACACAATATTTACAAAACAACTATGACTTTATAAAGAATATGTAACACAAACGTCACAAGCCATACCAAACCTATAAAACAGTGGACAACCCGTGGTCCGACAATTACAACCGTCACGGCAAGCTTCAGTCATAATATCCCAAGCACACTGCTACCAACCCATCAACTATACCGAAGTACCTGCAGCCAAAGAAACATCATCTACACAGTTGTAGTGGTATCTACATCCACATAGGTGAAATAATGAGTTCACCGCCTTAGTATGAAACATACTAAGACTTCAGTGGTATAAGACTAATTGAGTTTTCATAAATAACCAACCTTTATTTTATTTTTAGTCGTGCGAGTACTATATTAGCCACAATTTACCAATAGCTAATGCAGCAAACACTGACTATTCAGAAAACATTTAAAACATACTATATAGCTGTGAACATATGTAGAAGTTCTAGTCATCCCTCCTTTAAAGTTTCTACATATAGTCCCCTCTATAATAATACTTTTCATCAGTCGCTCAGACATATGTGCACACGATCATTCCATCACAGATATCACGTATACACATAGGTCTTAAGCAAAGAACATGGTATCTTACTCTTCTATACTAGGATAACATCCTTCAACAAAACACTCGCAACACCATCTCTAATCGTATTTCAGCTTTGAGCCTTGAACGTCAGTAGATCATGAAAGCACTAGAGATAAACTTCATCATGCTAACATATCTTTCCTGAATAACAATAACAGTCAACCTTCTTACTCATAGACATGCCACTACTCGCACCTGGGCAGTCATGTATCCATGTACTTTCAAGTTCAATGTACGACATCTTAACACATGACTATCCGATAGAAATATACATAAGCGCTTTTCATTTAAGACACTTATGCATACCAACACGTCTAGTAAAAACTACTCATAACATAAAAACATCACTCATAAAACAATACTATACATGATATGCATGACTGGGTCTACTGGGGCTTCGGTCCCCCACGATGTTGATAACTGCTGTTTTACTGTGTATCCTGCTGCTTTACTGTTGTACAACTGTTGATGTATGCTCTATACTACATGCTCTATGCTCTGTGCTTGACCAGTATATGTTTCACTACTGTATCATGCTAAAAACCATGCTATTACTAAATCATGTTCTCTTAAAACTAAACAAATCCAACATTTTATCAAACACTTGAAATCATTCAAAACATAGTTTCTTCATAAAATCTCTACAGTTTCAACATGACATGTTCTCAAACTCAAAACATAATTTCATAAAACATAAACAGTTTCAACATGACATGTTCTCAACAATTTGCATAATTTAAATCTCAACCGCAAAGCTTAACACTTTAAATCAATTCAATACTTTTCACTCTTATACTATTTTTTAAACATCATTGATATAATTTAAACATATTCGAAACTAATCAAATCATCTCAAGTCATAGTTTCATCATATGGTTGGTTCGGTTTCATAAACAATATATATATTTTTATCAATCCAATACATATAAAAATTTTCTCAGTGAGTGAAATACCCACCTTAGCTGCATTAGACTCCTGACTCGAACTTCCACTAGATTCCAATTACTCGAACTCTACATTGGAGAACCCATTGAAGTCTCCAATTATAACACGATCCTGCAAACATTGGTAGCATTAAACTATGCTATTGAACATAAACTTTATGACACAGAAACTACCCGCTAGCTCACACATCACATCACTCGCTTCTAAAGCTAGCTAGGTATCCTAAACTATTATTAGGTTAATCGTTGGTTATAGGTTATTATTACATTTTGCTTATTAATTATGAGATGCATTTACTAATTTATTTTCTTACATATTATTATTACATCACATTATCATTGTGAATCCATTAATGGTTTGTTGCTTATTTACTAAGTTAACAATATATATTTAACATGTATACATGCATATGTATATACATATACCTATATAACACTTAAACATAATCTAATGATACACTTAAGTGCTATATGCACATGAATAGGTGAATTAGGTACCAAGCTGCCTCGTTATCATTATTAACTATTAAGTCTTATAGTAGTTTATCCATTTGAGCTAGCTAAGCATATTCGGCCCATATACATATATTTATGTACACATATATGTATAGAAGGCTTATCGAGCTAAGCACCACTTCATAACGCACTTAGGCATTTTATAATATATAAATAAACGCATTAATTATTTAATTACATTACTGAATGGATTCGAAACCTATTTATGTATTTTCATAATATTACTAATTTACATTTGATGTCTTAAGATTATTTGGATAATTTACAACTCTTTCTTCTTCTTCTTGTCTTAACCACTATACTTAACAATTACTAACCATCTACGTAATCTAGATTATAGGACTTAAACGGTTTAATGGGTTATTGACCTAATTAGATTGAACTATAAACCCCATATTTTGTTTTGCTTTCTACTTTAACATTGGTACATTTATCCATTAACTCTTTCCAACCAAAAGCACACCCAATAGGCATCACACCAAATCAGCCCATATTGCACCAAACAAAGTCCCCCAAAATTCTATTATCAACCTCCAACAACAATACAAGGATTTACCAAACCTAACCCTTAACAACATCCGATAATTCCACACTTAAAACCCATAAAAATAATACAAATCAACCTAGCCATTAACAATCCATTTTTAGACATCAAAATCAACTCCTACACTAAATCTAAACTCATAAAATATAATCTAAGCCAACAACAATTCCAGCATTTCTACCAATCAAAGCCAAGCAAAACGCTCATCCAAAATGATAACCCATCACCAAAAATCAAACCCCAAACGAATCAACTATAAACATTAACCTCAACCCTTAACAAATAATTATTAGCCAATTATCGCTTAACTACCAATCCAACCAGATTTGGTTCTACCAAAACATCCATCAAATTAAAATATCAAACCATATCAAAACTCAACTTCAAGAACACTAACAACCAACATGGTTCAACCTCATAAAACCAAATGAAAATTCCATCACCGCCACACCATTCCATTCGGCTATACTAAGAAAATATTCAATACCAATCAAACCCCAACCCAACATTATAACAAAAGCCCCAAAATTCCCAAACAAAACCCTAAATTCGGACTCAACTAGAAATTCCACGAATTAATGTGATTTCAAGCAATAAATCTAATGGGTATGATGGAATATCAACAATAATCTCTCAAAAACCAGAACCCACTACCATTCACTTGATTTCTATGCTCTATAAACAATAGGTAACAATAAAGTACCAAGAAAGGTTAGGGGTTTATCATTTTGTTCCAAAATACCGAACCCCCATGGACCAAAAACTCAGTTTTCTTCTCCTCCAGTCCGCAAGTCCCTACATCTCTCACGATCTCAGTGTCTCACCCTCTCGGTAGCTCCCTCTCTCACGAGCTGCATCATCCAGACTAGGTCTCTCGTGACCTCATGGGTGTGTGTGTGTGTGAGCTGAAGGGAAGAGGAAAAATGGAAGAGAAGGGAGAGGGAGATCGTGCTGCTACAAAGAGGAGAGGAGAAGAAAAGAAAGGAAGAGGAAAAGAAAAGAGAGTGGGCTGAATGCGTGAGAAAGAGGGAGAAATAAAGAAAATAAGAAAAGGAAGAAAGAAAGGGAATGAAAGGTGTGGGCTGGTAAGTGGGGTTTGATGGGAGAAAAATATCTCCCCAAAGTAACCATAGCCACACACATGGCTATGGATAAGACAAAGCCTTTGTCTTATTTTAATACTAGCCTTTAACCTTTTTAAATTGCATTTTTGCCCCATCTCATTTTATTCATTTCTCAAATAATTATTACTCCACCTCATTTTATTCAATATCATTTCAACTTAACGTTACAACTAATTATAAATTACAACAGGACTCATTATTGTTATTATTTATTTTAACTCTATTATTTACTTTAAACTCATTTTATTTTTATAATATAAATGTTGTCACTTAAAATCTAACTATTGGTCCCATCTACTTAACAAATATAATTTATTAATTGCTAAGTTACCTATTTATTTTCTCGGTCTTTACAGGATGGATTATGATTGTCTCAATTTCAAGTAGGATACGGATCAAAACTAAACTTACAGATATATTGCCCTACGTATAAGAATATGTTAGGGTTAAATCCCTATTTGCCCTCTGTGCTTTACGACCTTTATTATTTACCCCATCAGTTTCACTTTTTATCAAATTTGGTACATGTGGTATATAAAAAGACGGAAATGATACCTCCGTCAAATTTCTCATTCAAAACTAACTTACAGTCACGTCATCCTATAGGTGTCGGCGTACATGTGCGACACCTGTCCCTGTGACACACCTTAGCACTGACGTGACTACCATTTTTTTTAATGATTTCTTTTATATATATATATAAAATTACAAAATTAAAGTACCATTTCTAGTACTTATTAAAACCACATGGGGCACATCATGAAATGTATAAAACCACATGGTTATATATTTAAAAAAAAAATGTGGTTTTTAATTTTAAGGTTTTTTTTTTTAAAAAAAATAAAATAAAATTCTAGAGATGGCTGAGGGCCACATGACTCGGCCATGGGGGTGGTTAGGCCATCCCCAAGGGCCAAACCCTTTTTTTTTCTTTTTTTTTTTCACTTTGGCCCTTAGGGGTGGTTCGGGGGTGGTTTGGCCACCGCCAGACCGAGCCACCCCAAGCCAAAGCCACCCCCTTGGCCAAAATAGGGTGGCCAGCCACCCTTATGTGGGCCAAAGGGGGTGGCCCATAATTTATATATATATATATATATATATATATATATATATATATATAAAGAAACCATTAAAATAATAATAATAAAAAATGATAGTCATGTCAGCGCTGAAGTGTACCACGGAGACAGGTGTCGACGTTGGTTTTGGACGAAATTTGATAAATCTACTTAATATACCATTTCTGTCTTTTTATATACCACATATACCAAATTTGATCAAAAGTAAAACTGAATGAGCAAAAAATAAAGGTCGTAAAGCACATGGGTGTATAGGCTATTTAACTCAATATATTATCACTTATTTTTAAGGAATAATTGCATTATTGATCATTGTAGTTAACATAAATTACAAATCACTCTATGTGGTATCAACATTGACATTAATTCAAAGATTATTGTGGTTGGCTTAATTTACAAATCGATTCCTAAAGTCAAATTCCGTTAAAATTTTTGACAGATTATGTTAAAAGCTAAGTAAACGTACGTCACGTCAGCCAATAAAATTGTGACACGTGTCAATTTTGATAAAAAAATATAAATATATTAAAAAATAAAAAATAAAACCTATTTTTTGAAAAAATAATTAAATATTAAAAAAAAAAAAAGCAAAGGGGTGACTAACTCCAGAGATCGATTTGTAAATTAAGCTAATTACATGGATCTCTGAATTCATGTTGATACCACAATGAATGATTTGTAATTTATATCAACCACAAAACTTAATAATGCAATTATCCTTATTTTTAAATAAAGTGATAAATTATATGCTATTATGTCATATGCAACAAAACAAGATCATTCTCAACGATTTTCAAATAAAGAGATCTTATTCTACCAAGGGTACGTAGCCTTAGGTTGATGTTACTTTTATTATTAATATTTGATAGGCAAGATATATAATTCTAGCAAGCAAGTATTGTGAATTTTTGAACGAAATTAAAACAAAAAGGAAATTGTTGTGTCAAACACATTAATTTTAATTAAGAACAATTAAATGAGTTGATTTAATGCAATTTATAAAAAAATTTCATTTACGAATTATTTTTTGACAAAAAAAACATCGAAAATAGCATTTGAGTTAATTATCGGGATTTCTTTACACTAGTCCAATAAAAAAAATCAGGGATTAAATAAATAAAAGACCATTGTAATCTACGTCTCGTTCTTCATAGAAGGAATATGGTCATTTTAAATGAAATTGAAATAAATTATTGTATAATTAAAATTTAATGTCGCTGTATTAAATAATATAACTTCATTTCCATTATTAACTATAACAACATTAAATCATCTTTATCGGGGATATATTTACACCAGTCCAATAAAAAAAAAAAAAAAATCAGGGATTAAATAAATAAAAGATCATTGTAATCTACGCCATACTCATCCATAAAGCTTAAGTAGGGCCAGAGTCTGTCATTTTCAGCAACTTAACATCATTAATTTCCATATCTGGAACAAGTTATCGTCATCCTCCATCATTAATCCGAAATGTGTATAAAATATCTTAAAAAATGTGAAAGATTAATCCGAAAGATTTTAAAAAATGTAATGATCCGACGAATCTCAGGACACCCTAAAAGAATAAAATCTCACAAACATCTACTACCATCACTGTCCTTGAAAACTCGGAACACAAACAAAAACCCCAATGAAAATTTTGGTCTCTCTCTCTCTCTCTCTCTCACTGCCTGACCATTCCTCTGTGGACAAAACTGGGTTCCCGCCTTTCGGAGAGACACCGTACTGAAGTGGGGTCCAGTGCCACGTTGGCGGAAGGCATTGCTCGCGTCGCTATCACGAGGGGGGGGCGAAAGCAAGAGACATCGAGCTGTGTGCAAGAAGCTAGACGGGATGAGGGATCCCCACCGTTGGTTGGGTTGGGATAAGATCGGGACCGTTGATTGGGAACCACGGGAATTTGTGCGATGTGGCTTTTTGTGATTATAGAAATGCCACCATCTTATCGCGTGGATTAGCAAAGTTTTTCACTTTTCTCATCGAATAATTGCTTTTCCCTTCTCTTTTCTTCGTTGCCCAAATAATTAAAAATAATTTCTTCAAAAAAAAAATAATAAATAATAAATCTTCTTTTCCTTTTTTATTTCTTAACTGAATTATATGAAGAATTTTTGAAACCTTTATCTTTTCTTTGTGTCCCGGTAGGGTTATGGGGACGAGTGAAAGGCCAACACGTGTGCACGTGCGGTCTTGTTTGTAGAGGGAAGTGTACTGTAGCAGAGCTTTTTACGATGCTTTTACGGTTTACCTCGAGCCTCACGGGCATTGCTCGCCCATATTCCCCACAGTTTTTACCATCATGATGTCGGGTCCCACGCCCATCCCGCAATGAACTCTCTAATTTCCTTCTTGGAAAAAAACAGAAAAGAAATTGAAGCTGTATCTTCATTGTCTTTTTAATTGCTTTCCGTGTCAAACCGAACTACCTCTCGTGCTTTTTCTTACCATAATGAATGAGTTCAACGCTGTACACTAAAAGCACTGTCAACCACCTACTCCAATTTAATGGCCGGAGAGCATATAAAAACTTTTGCTATCAATCGGTCAAAATTCAGAGAACTGATCCACTGTAAGGGGATGAAAGTACTGCATTCGGGTCAAGATGAATGGCAAAAGGGGAAGAAAAAAAAAAAAAAAGGTTGCATTATTAACAGAAACAGTCAAAGAGGTACAATAGTCAGGAATCTTTTTTCCCACAGGCTCGATCTCTCCAAATGCATGAGTTTGACTGTTTCTCATACAAGACTCGTGTGGGCTGTGGCAGACTTCCCTTCCTCTGTAATTAAACTAACGTTAAAAATTACACTTATATTTTACTCACTTTTTTTTTTTATTTTAAAAAAAAAAACTTATTTTATTGACACGTCAGTCTTTGATATTTTTTTTAGTTGAGCTAAATAGAATTGTAGTGGAATAAAAATGTAATTTTTAACATTACTCGTATTATTAATATCATTATTCTTCAATGAGAAGTTTTATACATCTCACTTTTATATAATTTTTATTCAATTTTATTGACTGTTAATTCGTCATTAGTTCAGCTCTTGTTAAAAAGAAGAAGAAAAAAAAATTCATAGACTAATCGACAATATCACATCAACAAAATGAAATAAAAATATGGTGTATAGTATTAATCCTTTTCAATTTACAATGAACAATGCAAGTCCTTATCAACTCCCATGACAATATCTTAATGGTAAGAAAATTTATTTATTTTATAATTGATGTAATGAGTGTCATACAATCTGTCACCTAATTTTTTTATTTTTTTAATAAATTAATAGTAAAAATTATTATACCTACCATTACTCTTTGTGACAACAATTTCACTATTTGTTCAAAAGAGAACGATAAACATGGGATTTGGAACCACTAGTTTGATTATTTAGCCATTAGTGGTGAAATAACTCTTGGAGACATGGGGAGCTGAGAATTTATTTTCTAAAAGATGCTACCGCGTTCAGAATGCAGACATAATTATTGGACATATGGAAGAAAAGTCTGCTCAGTTTGAAAGTATGAGGGAAATTAAAGCTTGGTATAGGCTTTGGGTCCTACTCAGGAAAGTATGTTTTGAAATTTAAAGAGTTCACATGCCACAGCCGGCAAGCATTTGGCATTTCGATTCAAAAGTATATCCGCCTGCTCCAGATTGAGAAGTTGTGCCCTGAACAAATCAGAAGGAATTTTTGGCAATTAAAGTAAATACCAACCAGCAGATAGAGATCCTAACAATTTTGCTGCCTCAAAAGTATGTTTTTGCAATTTGGGCAGCAAAATTGCTAGCTCTCAGCCATTTGTTATTTTAACTAATGTTCCATTTTTTTTAGACATAAAATGGTTTTTGTCGTAAAATATTTTCAGATAAGTCAGTTTTCAAGAAAATATTTTTCGTTGTTTGGAGCGTACGAAAAATCACAAATATTTTTTATATTTTCATTCAATCATATTAACTTATAAAAATCTATTTTTTTTTTCACAACATATAAATATTAATTAATGTAAAATAATATAAAAATCACCAGTGACGATTTTTTGTCACTAACCGGTAAGATTCCGGCCACAGTGACCGGACTTTGTCGGATTCCGGCACCAGCTAGATTCTGGCGGTGATCGACTGCTTGAACGTGAAGGTCGAATGTATCGTTTACAAGAGGGTCGAATGCGTCTACAATCTGGGAAAAATGATTTACTCTTTTAAAAAGTGTAAATTATTTTCCGAAATTTACTAAGCATTTTTGCTCAAACGGAAATAATTTTCCGGTTGACTATTATTTTCGCCTCCACCAAACACTAGAAAATGTCAAAAGCATTTTTCATAAACCATTTTACGCCGAAACAAACGGAGCATAATTAAAATTACCAATTTCTATTTTATTTATTACTTTTTAAAAAATAAAAAATAAAAATTATTATTATTATTTACCTATCACCACCTTTTTTTTTTTAAATCACCGTTCAACTACAAGGTCAGAACATGTTTCAAGAACACAGATCGTGGACAAGCTGATACTGAAACCAGTGCCGAAAGACACATATCGTTTCCAGAACACCATTGGATATGAAACTCCACTTGTTTGGAGTGCCACCATAGCTACTATTAGCTCCTCATGCGGCAGTGAAGCCACCGTTCCACAACCAACATACATGACTAACTCATATTTCACAATAGGCAACCCACCTATTATAGGGTTTATAACCAAAACCCTTCGTGTGCTTGAGTGCATCAAGTTGGATTTTGGTTTTCTTGAATATGTAGTATGTATGATTTTGAAAAGAGACTCATTAGTTGTGGAATCTAATGAACATTCATTTGATTGTGGAATCTCATAGGTTAAAGTTGATGTTTATTTGAATTGACAACTTATGAAGTTCACTCTGTCCTCAAATGTCAAATTTAGTATTTACATATTTCTTTGACCTTGTAGCCGAGCATTTAAATAGGCAAGAGGATTTCACGAGACTTACTATTTACTATACACTACAAAAATGCATGCATTTTGACACGTGCAGTTTGACACGTGTACAGTGTCGTACACGTGTCAAACAGTTAGACACGTGCATTTTGACACACGTGATACGCGTGTCAAATGTGCATGTCACAAACTGCACAATTTGACACGTGTATCTCAATACACGTGTCAAACGGTTTGACACGTGTATGAGAATACTCGTGTCAAAACGTTTTGACACGTGTATTTTCATACACGTGTCAAACCGATTTTTTTTTTAAAAAAAAAAATTCAAATTGTTAGCCACGTGTATGCATACACGTGGCTAAATGTGTGTGTATATATATATTATATATTTTTCTTGATACGTGTTAAGAATACACGTTGCCAAAAATTTTGCTTTTAAAAAAAAAAGAAGAAAGGAACATGTTGTTATTTAAAATATTGCCAAAATCAAAAATATTAAGAGTTGCTATACGAAACACATGCACTGATGACGTACTCGTCGTCCACTTAATTAGAACTGGCCGGTGGTCCGGTGTTGACGAGAGAGAGAGAGAGAGCGAGAGACAGAGAGAGAGCGAGAGAGAGCGAGAGAGTGAGAGAGAGCGAGAGAGACAGAGACACAGAGGCGAGAGAGTGAGAGAGCGAGAGACAGAGAGAGAGCGAGAGACAGAGAGAGAGCGAGAGAGAGTGAGAGAGAGCGAGAGAGACAGAGACACAGAGGCGAGAGAGTGAGAGAGCGAGAGACAGAGAGCGAGAGACAGAGAGAGAGCGAGAGACAGAGAGAGAGCGAGAGAGAGCGAGAGAGTGAGAGAGAGCGAGAGAGACAGAGACACAGAGGCGAGAGAGTGAGAGAGCGAGAGACAGAGAGAGAGCGAGAGAGCGAGAGAGAGCGAGAGAGTGAGAGAGAGCGAGAGAGAGCGAGAGAGACAGAGACACAGAGGCGAGAGAGTGAGAGAGCGAGAGAGCGAGAGAGAGCGAGAGAGAGCGAGAGAGTGAGAGAGTGAGAGAGAGCGAGAGAAACAGAGACAGAGAGCGAGAGACAGAGAGCGAGAGAGTGAGAGAGAGCGAGAGAGACAGAGACAGAGAGGCGAGAGAGTGAGAGAGCGAGAGACAGAGAGAGAGCGAGAGACAGAGAGAGAGCGAGAGAGTGAGAGAGTGAGAGAGAGCGAGAGAGACAGAGAGCGAGAGAGTGAGAGAGTGAGAGACAGAGAGCGAGAGAGTGAGAGAGAGCGAGAGACAGAGAGCGAGAGAGTGAGAGAGAGCGAGAGAACGAGAGACAGAAGCTGGCCGGCCGGTAGTACAGAGAGAGTGAGAGAGAGCGATACAGTAGAGAGTGAGAGAGAGCGATACAGTGAGAGAGAGAGAAAGAATAGTGAGAGCGCGCAGAGAGAGAGAGAGAGCGAACGAGTGTATAAAAAAAAAAAAAAAAAAAAATTTACTGTTTTGAAACTTAAATTAACAATGCTCATCAGGTGGGCGCGGGATTATTCCCGCGCGCCTACCTACACCAATCCGGGACGTGTATTTAAATACACGTCCCCAATTGTTAAAAATCTATTTAGTTAAAAAAAATTATATTTAGAAAAAAATAACATTTTGACACGTGTATTTAATACACGTGTCTAATTGGACACGCGTATTAAATACGCGTGTCCAATTGTTGAAATTCTATTTAATAAAAAAAATTATATTTAAAAAAAAAATAACAGTTTGACACGTGTATTTAATACACGTGTCCAATTGGACACGCGTATTAAATACACGTGTCAAATTGGACACGCGTATTTAATACGCGTGTCCAATTGTTAAAATTCTATTTAATAAAAAAAAATTATATTTGAAAAAGAAAACAGTTTGACACGTGTATTTAATACACGTGTCCAATTGGACACGTGTATTAAATACACGTGTCAAATTGGACACGTGTATTTAATACACGTGTCCAATTAGACACGCGTATTAAATACACGTGTCAAATTGGACACGCGTATTAAATACGCGTGTCCAATTGTTAAAATTCTATTTAATAAAAAAAAATTATATTTGAAAAAGAAAACAGTTTGACACGTGTATTTAATACACGTGTCCAATTGGACACGCGTATTAAATACACGTGTCAAATTGGACACGCGTATTTAATACGCGTGTCCAATTGTTAAAATTCTATTTAATAAAAAAAAATTATATTTGAAAAAGAAAACAGTTTGACACGTGTATTTAATACACGTGTCCAATTGGACACGTGTATTAAATAGACGTGTCAAATTGGACACGTGTATTTAATACACGTGTCCAATTGGACACGCGTATTAAATACACGTGTCAAATTGGACACGCGTATTTAATACGCGTGTCCAATTGTTAAAATTCTATTTAATAAAAAAAAATTATATTTGAAAAAGAAAACAGTTTGACACGTGTATTTAATACACGTGTCCAATTGGACACGTGTATTAAATAGACGTGTCAAATTGGACACGTGTATTTAATACACGTGTCCAATTAGACACGCGTATTAAATACACGTGTCAAATTGGACGCGTGTATTTAATACGCGTGTCAAATTGGACACGTGTATTAAGTACACGCGTCCAATTGTGGCGGCTGTACAATTAGACACGTGTCTCATAAGACACGTGTCAAATTGGACGCGTGTCTACAGTAACCGGTACTGTAGACACGCGTCCAATTGTCAGTATTTTTGTAGTGATATTTGATTTTAAAAAAAAAAAATTATTAAATTTGTATGATTTAATAAGGTATATGCTTCAGCTTGGTCCGATAAAGTTCAAGAAATGAGACTTCGCAAAGAAAAGTCTAAGATTTGCAAACAACTTTTGCCTAGGCATAATTAAAGAGAAACTTATAGAGGAACTTGCTTAAATCCTTTTTTTTCAATTCAACAATTTGCCAAGATTCTCAAAAGTAAATTATTGAAGAATTTTACAAGTTCATGACTCAATTAATGACATCCAAGAAGCCAAAGAACAACTTATTACAAGGTATCTTGGTTGGTTAACAATGCCAATTCATGATAAAGTTGAAATGTGATGCTTATGGAGGGTTAATGATGATTATGGAAAATGTTAGATTTACAACACCAATACAACAACTGTACAACAATCCCTCACATGAGGGTGGGTCCCACATACTGGGGCCAACCCTCATGTGAGGGGTTGTTGTGCAGTTGTTGTATTGATGTTGTACAAGAATCAAATCCCGATGATTATTGACTAGTCTTGTAAATTGAGGTTAAAGTTTATTGTAATAGTACAAAGAAATTTGTGGAGATTCACATTCTTTATCCATCTTTCGAATGTGACTCTTCACTTAGTTGAGCTATTAACTTTGAGCTCAGAAGTGTAATTGAAAATTTCATAAAATTAGCTTTTACTAATTAGAAATCAACCTAGTCACTCTGACAATTCTAATTCTTGTTTCAAGTATGTACAACTCAATTTTGTTTGACATATTATTATTAATAAAATTGTTTATTTTCTTAGAATAACTAGAACATCGGGCATTGCATATTTATTAAATGAATATAGTCCATAAGTAACATTGTATATGGTTTAAGTGTGTTGATGAGATTAATATACGTAAGATCTAAATCATAATCCCTTAAAGTCTTATAAATCCTAATTCATTTGATAAGACTATAACCTATCAATCATGATAATTTATCTTGAAATATAAAATGTTATTTATACTATTGAGGTACAATAGGGGCACAATACCCGCTTACATGAAGGTGAATTTCAGTGTATAAAACCCACCCTATATAAGGAAGTATTATGTCCCTGTTGTGCAAATAACCAGCTGCAGACAACCATCCCAAAATGAAAAGAGTCCATTAGCAAGATGGTGAGAGAGATTTGAAAAATTCAAGACCGAAGACCGCTTTAAAGACTCAAAAAAGAGCAAGAGAGGCATTAAGATGCTGGCGTCACGTTACCTTTTCTCTCTCCATTTTCAAAATATATACCAGTTAAATAATGATAATAAATTAAAATAAATGCGATATTCTATTTAAGGATTGTGATCCATCTGTTCAACTTCTAAAAATGGTAAGCTAGCTAGGATTGTGGTCCATCTTAAAGGAGCTTTGCCTTGCATGCCACGCTGCCCATGCTATTGCAGAAAGAATATTGAAAAGCAACAAAGACCAGCCACACTTCAGCTCCGTTCACTCTGAAGAAGACTATTTTTCAGTGGACCCCAGGCAGCCATTAAAAAGCTGCAGAAATTAATCCGTAGATCCCATGCAAAAGATGTGTTGGAGAGGACCACCCTGTTAATCCCTATGACACCCCCATATTCTAGTACTCTGCGCGTCGAGTTGGCCTATTTTCATCATAATAAAAAGAATACACGCGGTCCCATGCAATGTAGAGAGAGAGTGCATCAGAGTAATTTTAAACATCATACTCATGTTTTTTTTGTGTCCCTCTAAAAATGATGTGGCTTTTAAAATCACCATGTGATCAAAATTCAATTTTGATCAATCACAAGTTCAATGGTGATTTTAAAAACCATCTCATTTTTAGAGGGACACAAGAGAGACATGTAGCATTACTCGAGGGGATGGATGGAGTGCTTTAATACACGAATTAATGAGAAATATTAGATGGAGAAACATTGGACCACCTCATCTTATCCCCCACAGGTCCTTATTTTGGGAACAATTGTGCTCAACCTAGGAGCATCTATTCTCTCTCATCTCTCTCTCTCTCTCTCTCTCTCTCTCTGAAAGACAATCTGCGAGGTGCCTGAATTTTATTGGTTCAGATAAGATAAAATAAAAATAAAAAAAAAATAAAAAAAAAAGGCAGAAGGCCCCTCAGAAGCCTCTCACTGAAACCCATCTGAAAAAGCCTGGAAACGACTCCCACTTAGAAATGGGCCAAATGGCTTCTTGTGATTCGTAGCCTACAAAGATCTCTGAAAATCCATTTCTTTTTTGTAGGATTTCCTATGACTGTGGCCTGTGGGGGGAGGTTACGAAAATAATCATTAAATAAACATAACATGTCGTGTGGCGGCTAAGCTTGCAGTTTGTGTACCATTTTTATTTTATTTTTTTAATTTGATTATAATAATCCTTTTTTTTTTTTTCTTAAATTATTGGGTATGGAAGAAGGGCAATGCTTTCATCCGAAAATTTTGCTTACCCATGGCATTTTTGTAATTATAAGTAATTACACAAATGCCATGGAGAAACAAAATTTCCGGATGAATTCCGGAAATTTTGCTGTTCCGTAGCATTGCCCATGAAATAATTGAGGGACTTATTTTGGTTTTCTAAGAAGTCTAGATCTATTTTGGATGTATTTATATCATGCTGCATTCACCCACTTTTGCGAGAGAGAGAGAGAGAGAGAGAGATATCAAATGATGAACATGGCTTGGAAGTCATTATCACGCTTATCTGATCTTCTATTTCTGAGGAGAGTTTTATGATCTTTCTTCCGAGGTTGGCTTTCATGGTATACCATGTTGGCTTATTAGGAGAAGAAGTCTGAGAAAAAGAAGCTGGTAAGAAACCAAAACAGAGTTTTTGCTCTTTTTTTTCTTTATCTGATTAATCAAAAGGGTACTTTTTTTTGGTCGCATAAATTTTGATCCTTGAAATTGCTCGATGCTCTCCTACTGTGGGTTGATAAAGTTTTCTTGGTCTTGTTGTAGGAGTACTGGATCTTGATGAGATTGTAGCTGGCTACAAGCAAGAGTGATACATACAGAAAAAAGAAGATTTTTGTTTCATGCATGGCTCAAGAACACTGTGAAGATAAATCAGGGGACATGGTTTCTTCAGCTGGCTTTTTGTTACTCTGATGTTTCATCAAGTAACCCGACCATTCATCTGGTAAACCAGATCCAAGGCTTTGAGTCCAACAGCCCCTGTTCAGGAGCTTCTGAATGAGTTCTGTAGCCTTGGAACAAAGCAAACTGATCATCATCCACCGAAGCAGCAAAAATCCCACAAGGCCGAACAGTGGGAAGATGATAATAATGGTAGCAGTAGTTCTTCTAGAAAGCAGAAACAAAACTGCTTTCAATGCGCACAGTTTTGTTAACTAGTTGTCGCTATTAATTAAAATAATTTGTTTGTTTAACCCTAGCTTGATATAATCCTGAGTAGTAGATATTATTCGTTTATTGTTTTGTCTTATTTTGCACTTTTCTTTGTCAGGGGCTTTTGTTTTGTATGTGCTAATCCATATGATATATTGTGTGAATAAACTATAACAAAATTATGCTGTTTTGGATAGTTTTTGGCTTCTTTCTATTCATGACTTCCTTATTTTGGTTATTACCCTTTCTTTTTTTCAGTCCCGAAGCAAATGGAAACGCTCTTGTTAGCCATCTCTCAAGGCATAGAGGGCCGGTAAGTTTTCCACTTCTCCATTATGTTAGCCATCTCTTTGTTGACGTTCTTTCATCACTCGGACAGTTTTGATGATTGCAAGTCATGCTTTGTTGAACTTCTTCTTTTCAATTTCAGGTTCGCGGTCTTGAATTTAATGCCATTGCACCAAACCTGCTTGGATCTGGGGCTGACGATGGTGAAATTTGCATATGGGACATGGCAAATCCTGCTGAACCTTCTCATTTTACACCCCCCAGGGTAGGTATCGTTACTTGTCACTCATAGATCTGAAGCCTTATCATGGCACCCGCAGGAAGAATATAGCTCGGCCCCTGTTTTGCTATACTCAGAAATTCTGATAATACGGGTACTTGCAGCTATCCAAAGCTAGAGAGTATTGAAGAACAAAGACTTAAATGTGTATGGAAATACGGGCACTTGCATAGGGTGGGGTTGCGGCATTGTCAATAAAGTTAATCTTGGGGAGCTTGGGTACAAAAATTGAAAGGATTACTTTACCCTAAATCTATTTATAAGTACAGGGACTTACTTAGCCCTGGTTATCTATTTTGGGACCTTGCTCTGGACATATTTGAGTGATGAAAAACTCAAATTCAACCCAACTATCCTCCCCTCTCTCTCTTCTTGTCTCTTTTGTCTTGCATATTATATTTTAGCCATTGAGTCTCTTTTGTCTTGCATATTATATTTTAGCCATAGAGTTATATATTTTCCCGGACATGTAATCATTTCGTGAGATCTTTATGCAGGGTAGCAGTTCTTCTTCTCAGGGAGAGATTTCGTTCTTATCTTGGAATAGCAAGGTTGAACATATATTGGCGTCTACTTCATACAATGGGACAACTGGTGAGGAAGGAAAATAGAGTTTTTACATCATTTGTTTTCTATTTACTTTTGTTGTATTCTATATATATAATTATTATTATTATTATTTTTCCAGTGGTTTGGGACCTAAAGAGGCAAAAACCAGTAATTAGGTAATCCTTTTGCTATTAATGCGAAGTCTTTGGGTGGTTTTGCGTTTTAATGTTTTCATTGTGCTGCAGCCTGGTATGATTTCCTTGTATCACGCTCCGGCGGGCGTGGCGCCACACTCTGCTGCTTTTTTTTTTTTTTTTCTTCTTCTTCCTGTAGCTTGGGTTTTCCTTGTATTTTGGGTTTACTTTGTATTTGGGCTTATCTATGTATTTTGGGTCCTTCTCGTGGGTTTTGGGTTTGTGGGTTTTTTTGGGAGGGCTCTTCGGGTTTTGGTGGCAGGTTTCTTGGGTTGGGGTGCTTCGGGCAGGTTTGGGTGATTGATTGGGGGTATCTACTGCTTTTTGGGCGTTTGATGGGTGCTTCTGTATTTTGGGTTTATTGTGGGTTTTGATGGGGTTCTACTTTATTTTGAGTTTCTTGTGGGTTTTATTGGGTTCCTCCTATGTGGGCTAGGTGGGTTTTATTAGGGTTTTTTTAGGTTAGCTGGGTTGTTTCTATGTATATTACCTGTGTACTTATATGCGCCTTATGTTTTTTTAAATAAATTTTTCTTACTTATCAAAAAAAAAAAACCTCACTTGGCCTCTGTCAACTTACAGCTTTTCAGATTCAGTTAGAAGGCGGTGCTCTGTTTTGCAGTGGAATCCTGATGTTGCGACTCAGCTTGTGGTTGCATTGGATGAAGATAGTTCACCTTCTGTGAGGGTATTGACTATGCGACTGATGTTGCTTCTCTAGGGGTTAAAATGTGTCTGTGAGGTTATGTTATTAGAAAATGAAAATGTTCTGTTCATTAATTTATAGTGATGTTTGTGCAAGCAGCTATGGGATATGCGGAATACAATGTCACCAGTTAAAGAGTTCACTGGGCATACTAAAGGTAATCATGCTTGGTAACATGGTATACCATTTTGAATGTGTCACTGACTCACTGTCTTACCAGTTTCCTCTTAGATGAGTGCAGTCTTGGGCTGCCATTAGTCACGCATGACTTGTCAAAACGATATTGTTTAAAATAATCCAATTTGATTAGACTCCTATTTATAGAAGCTGCTCGATGAGGCGTATCAGTTGGTTAATATTGTTGTCATATGAACTATTTGCTTTTTATTTATTTGAGTTGTTGGGAATTATTTTGCCTTTTCTTTTAGGCATGTTGTGTAGTAGATCATTGATATATATACATAGATGACTTTCTATTATATTAATCATTTTTCAAGTCTCCTGTTTTTTTTTTTTTGATAAGTAATTGTAAATCAATAAATAAAAGCGTAGGGGGGTATAACCCTTATACACGGGAAGTATACAAGAGAGTCCCTAAATGGGACCAAGTCTCCCGTTGGATGCCATATCTTCCATATGCATATCATGCATGTTAAAATTTATGTCAATCTTTTGTCGCTGGCTTAGTAGATTCTTAAAATATATAAAGACCATAACTCTGAACAATTTTTTTTTTTGATAAGTAAAATTTATAGAAAAGGCGCAAAGGGGCGCAACCCAAAGTACACAGGATGTATACAAGGAACCCCTAAGGAACAGGGGAAAGAGAACAACTGTCTAAGAAATCAAAATAGGAACAAACATGAAAAGTCTTAATTCTATCCCTCCACATATACAACAATTGCAACATCTTTCTCTTCAGAATTGACAAACCCGTCTCACAATCTTCAAAGCAGCGAGCATTCCGTTCCCTCCAGATGCACCACATCAAACACAGCGGAGCCATGCGCCAAATCTGTAACGAGGTCCGATTACCCTTCTGGCCCCTCCAACTCCCCAACATATCTTTCACCGACTTCGGCATTACCCATTCCACCCCAAACAATTGCAAGAGAACCCTCCATAATTCAGAAGCCATCATACAATGCAGAAATAAATGATCGATGGATTCTCCCGCGGATTTACACATATAGCACCAATCCATTACGATAAAGTTTCTCTTACGCAGATTATCCAGAGTTAAAGATTTCCCAAGAGTAGCTGTCCAAACAAAGAAAGCCACTCTCGGGGGAACATTAACTTTCCAAATACTTTTCCATGGGAAGGAGAACTGAGAATGACTCGACAACAAATGATAATAGGACTTTACCTCAAAGGATTTCTTACGGGCTGGCACCCAACACAACTTATCCTCTCCCTCGCTACTAACTTTGAAGTTGTACAAAATCCCAAAGAACCTACTAACCGCATCGACCTCCCAATCATGAACAGGACGAGCAAACAAAATATTCCATGAGATGGTGCCATTTTGTCTCTGCATAATATCCTCCACCCAAGCATCCTTTCTTGTAGCAATAAGAAACAACTCAGGAAAGAGGATCTTCAAAGGAATATCCCCACACCAAACATCATGCCAAAACAAGACTTTCGAGCCATCCCCGATCTCATAATTCACATGCGCAGCGAAGTCATCCCATCCCCTCCTAATGCTTTTCCACACACCAAACCCATAAGAACCCCCAACCTCCTTAGAACACCAACCACCCCTCGAACTACCATATTTGACCTCCACCACCTTTCTCCAAAAAGCATCTCTCTCCATAGCGAATCTCCATAACCATTTACCCATCAAAGCTTTGTTGAATCTAACCAAACTTCTTTTTAGATGAGGTAGTTCTTAATCCTCGATTTTCTTGATACTTAGTGAGTGTGAGAGGTCATATATCTGACGGTGGATTTGACAGTATTGATATTTTGAGAATTTATTAAGCGGTGTAATATTTGAAAGAGTTATTTAAGCGGTGTAATATTGTGAAAGAATTACTTTAGGTGTTACTTGAACCGAAGTGTGATCATTATGATTAGCGTAATTTGATCATTATGATAATTACATGCTAATTCAGCTTTAAATGACACAAGATTTAATAATGTTCAAAGTTTAAATCTTTATGTTACTTGATTATGCATGTAATGGATACCATATTACTAGATTGTAGAGGCTTTTCTTTTGTTTTGTAATTACTTATATGTGTAAAGATTTGTACTCTTATATGATTTTCTGGTTGCTACTGAGTGGAACAGTAGTTTTACTTTTAATGCTACAATAGTTGTTCTTGTTATGCAGTTTGTTTACTTTCTAACTTCCTGATGTATCATAATCATAATCGCTTTAGTTTTGTTGTGCTTGCTGTTCATTTTTTGCATCTTTTTGCTTGCATGTATTACACCAGGTGTAATTGCGATGGTGTGGTGTCCCATTGACAGTTCCTATTTGATTACTTGTGCCAAAGATAGTCGAACCATTTGCTGGGACACTGTTTCTGGGGAGGTATGAACTTACTGTAGCTCTGCAATATTTTTAATGAACTTTTTCCTTTTATGACTTTTCTTCTGGGTTATGGATTCAGTGTAGAGTACTTGGTCCTATGTTGATGCTTCTTTGTTTTGATTTTGACTTAGATTGTCTGCGAATTGCCTGCTGGCAACAACTGGAATTTTGATGTACACTGTTATCCGAAGATACCTGGGGTCATATCAGCATCTTCATTTGATGGAAAAGTTGGCTTTTACAACATTGAGGTATCTACCTATTTTATTTTCACGGTTGTGCAGGCTGTTTTGCTTTATTTGAGCCTCATAACAAGTAATGGTAAATTGGCAACAATTAAAATGGAAACAATTGAGTGGAGAAAGTGATGAATATTTTTTTATCCTTGCTATATGCCATTTTTAATCTGTGCAATTAATGCTAAATTAGATGACTGGGACAAAAGGGACGCTAGTTGGATGAGTAGAGCAACACGGAGTACAAATTTTGTGGCATGTGGGGATTTTAAGATTGATAGTGACAACATGAGCCAGAATAGACTGAGAAATGGCTGCAGTGGTATGAATGTGAAGGTGGTGCTAAATGAGTTAAGATCAAGGGAATTTCTCCAAGCTTGTTTGGGCATGTTGAACAAAGTTTCTTTGAAATTCTGATCTTGACATTACGAGAAGATGACAAAAAATGGTTCTGTGCTTATATCTTTTTTATTTTCATGCATTTTCTCATTTTGGTTTTCCTACTCTGGTACTACTGGTTGACATATTTGCGAAATGGTCTAGCTTGGAATTTTCTTTTGTTGCCATCTTTTATAATGTATTTTACATATTCTTTTACAGGGTTGCAGTCGCTACAGTGTTGGAGAGAATGAGTTTGGTGCAGGTATTCTATTTCTTACTTATTTGGTGTTGTGAATTATATCATCAAATTGTCTGCAGTGGTTGATAAGTGTACCGTTATCTATATATTACATGCACTAACTGTCTTGGTCCTGTCAGCTTGTTTCTTTTTAACAAATGTGGAGGATAAGAAGTGGAATTTTTCCCTCTATATGTTAGATCAGTTGTTTATGAAAAAAGTCAGATTAGAGGATGTGGATTTTGTCTTTGATTTTTTTTATTTTTTTTGTCTTGAACTCAATTATTGATTGCCTCTCGTAATGGTAGGTTTAAGTTGACAAGAAAAGAATATGACAGATTTGGGATGCTGAAGCCATTTTTGGTGTATTTTGAAGGATATAGATAAAGTAGTTTTTATACATAGACATACAGTAAGAAACGTCTAAGAGGAGTTGGTTGTTTGGAGCACTGGATAATGGAGGCTGAAATGGTCTATTCTATTTCCTATTGTGAATGGTTTATGTTGGTAAAGGTTGAAGGCAATGGAGTCTTAATAGTTTAGGACATAGAGGTTAATTTTGATTTGCAGATTAGTCCATTGGATATGATAGACATGAATGGCTTGACATGGATAGCAAAGGATTGAAGGACTAATATTTGTTGGGGGTGTGGCTGTGTTTGTGTTTTTTTCTTCTTTGATGAGTAGCCGAATTTCATTAAAAGCAAAGGAGTGCAACTCAATTACACTAGACGTATACAAGAGAGACACCTATCAAGAAAAAGTTCAAAGATAAAGAAAATCATGAACACTAGTAATATGAAGACAACTATAGGCAGTCATCCAATGGTAAAGGGTTTTGAAAAAAAGGGCCTTTAATTCTGTCACTATCCTTTCATAATCTTTAAAACTTTGATCATTGCGTTTCTCCAAATACACCATATTAAGAAAGATGGAATCATCTTCCACACTACCTAACTATGATGTATACCAGATTTTCCTCTCCAACAAACCAAGAGACTAAAAGTAGAGTTCCATAAGGCACTAGTTGTCTCGCAATGGAGAAATAGATGATCAATGGTTTTCTCGCTCTTCTTACACATGCAACACCAATCTACCACTATGATATACAGCTTCCTTAAATTGTCCATAGTTAGAATCTTCTCTAAAGCGGCTGTCCAAGCAAAGAAATCCACTTGTATCAGAGCTTTATTCTGCCAAATACTCCTCCAAGGAAATGAGTACTATCATGAGGAAGTAAGGTATTATAGAATGATCTAACTTCAAATATCCCTCTCTTGGAAGGGGCCCAACAAAACTTGTCTTTACCACCCTGTCTTAGTATGATTGAATACAAAAGGTTGAAGAGCAACATAAAGAAATCTAAGTCCTGGTCATGCAGTGTTCTGTTCCATTGAAGAGTCATTAGAAAACTGTAAATGATCTGCCACAGAAGCATCCTTAAAGTGAATAATGCTAAATAACTCCAGAAAAGCTACCTTTAGATTCTGATCTCCATACCACACGTCAAAATCTTATCCAGACTAAATGGCACACTTTTTGACTCCATAAGATTGGGTTGGTTGATTGTGCTATGTGGTTTAAGTCCCATGGAGAGAGCTATTTACCAATCCAAAAAAATACTTCGTATTTTATTTTTAATTTTCTGCTTTTATTTTTGTTTTGCCAATTGGTTTGTGGAATCAAGTTTTGAATTTCATTGGGTAATTGCAACAAAAGTTTTTTTTTTTTTTGATAAGTAAATAAAGTTTTATTGAAAGCGCAAGGCGCCCCTAAGTACATTGGAAGTATACACAAGGAAACACCTAAGCAGGCAAAGAAAAACGAACAAGAAAATCAGAAAAACTAAGCGACAAGGGTGACAAAAAGGCCACCGTCCAAAGATACAAGCGAAAAAACGAGGCAACAATATCCTCCAAGGAGTTCTCTTTGTCTTCGAAACATCTTAAGGTTTCTCTCCTTCCAAACACACCAAAAAATACAAATGGGCACCATTTTCCAAACCGCAGCACTCCTTGGCCTTCCAGCCTTCCACCAACAGGCAAAAAGGTCGATAACTCTACTGGGCATAACCCAAGACATACCAAATCGAGAGAAAACAATATTCCACAAAGTGGAAGCCACATTACAGTGAAGAAGAAGGTGGTCCACAGATTCTCCATCTTTCTTGCACAAGTAGCATCTATTCACAATGATGATCTTCCGTTTCCTGAGATTATCGACTGTTAGAATCTTGCCTAGGGCTGCCGTCCACGCAAAAAACGTCGCCCTCGGAGGAGCCTGAGTCCGCCACGCACTCTTCCAGGGGAAGCGTCTACTAACAGAGCCAACCAAGGAACAGAAGGACTTGACCTTGAACACACCTTTTTTGGAAGGGACCCAACATAGCCTATCTGCACGATCTCGACTCACCGTGGCTGATTGTAGCACCTGAAAGAAGGAGGCAAAGACATCCACTTCCCAATCGTGCGCCTCTCTAACGAAGCTCACATCCCATTGAATAGAGCCGCCCAAAATCTCCATATTATCCGCAACGGAAGCATTCTTCTCCCGAGCAATACCAAAAAGAATAGGAAAAGCTTCCTTCAATACCGTATCCCCACACCATAGACCATGCCAAAATTTTGTCTTGGTCCCATCCCCCACCTCAAATCTAGTAAAACTAGAGAAGATCTCCCACCCTTTCCGGATATTCTTCCACAGTCCCACCCCATAGGGACCTACAGGCTCGCGGGAGCGCCACCCACCCCACAAACTACCAAACTTGGAATCCACCGCAACTCTCCACCAAGCATCTCTTTCACTTCCATATCGCGACAACCATTTGCCTAGCAAAGCACGGTTGAACTTTAACAAATTCCGAATACCCAACCCCCCTTCTGAGATTGGGGTGCAAACCTCCGACCAGCTGACCAAGTGAAGTTTTAACTCCTCACCCATCCCACCCCAAAGAAAATCCCGTTGTAACTTTTCAATGCGAGAAGCAACACTCCCTGGGATAGGGAACAAAGACAAAAAATAAGTAGCTATGTCCAAAGAAAAATAAGTAACTTTTCAATGCGAGAAGCAACACTTCTTGCCCACAAGCCCATCCTCAACTAAGTCCAATTTCTCAAGGCAGACACCTATGTCTACATGTAGCTTCAGCAACGTCTCCCTCAAGTTGAGGAGCTCGAGGCTTTCACCAAAATGGAGGTGTCTGTGGCGTGAGTCAGAAGCCACCTCTCCCATCACACCCTGCTGGTTAGAGACCGTTGGACCACAGCTTGAAGTGAGAGCCTTCTCCGGAACGTTGGACAACTTCACCGGAGCCAAATTTCCAGTCGCCGGAAACTGAATTCTTTCACCGGACAAGCTCCTGCTCGATACCGGTACTCGGACAAACTTGTCCGTGGAAACTCCCTTCAACAAATCTTTCACCCATTCCGGCACCCTAGCAACCGGGCCTGAGCACTCACCGAGATTTTCCTCCAGCGGTGGCAAACTCTTCGATAAAACCTCTGCATAACTCCTCCTGCTTCCCCTCATTGCCTGAGACTCTGGAAATGCTGCCACCCCACTTCCTCTAACACTAAACTGCTCAACAACCGATTGTAACGCAGAACCAAAAAGGTCCCAACCTTTTCCACGCCTTCCTTCTGGAACTAGGACCGCATCCCTTCTCCTTCCGCCGTTGTATTCTTCAATCGTCAAGAATCCACCGTGCCTGTTAAAGCAACGCTGGGCAATGATCCTAGGAAATCCTGCAAGGGCTTGATTCCAAAAAACCCGAGAATCTTCTACTTCCACCAACTCCTCAAAAATACGAACCAACCACGCTATCTCATCTCTATCCATGAGAATAGACCTCAATCTTCCTCTGCAAATCTCACGAAGTCGGACCCCCGTTTCACCTCCAACGATTACAAGTTCAAACTCCTTGGATTCCACTGACCATCTTCTAGAAAAAACCATGTTTGCACCCGCCGTTGACCACCAAGAAAAGGATTACTAAGGATTACTTAAACTTAGAAATTAAAGCCATAAAAATGAAACTTCGCACAAGTTGATGTTCATAAGACTATTTTCAGATTGATAGGACAAAAACAAAAAGACATAACTTCATAGAGGTGTAAGAGTGCTCTGAAAGTACCTAAGGAATACCAAGTATTGGAAGAATAAAAGTGATTTTTTATTTTATTTTTTATTTTTTATAACTAAGAGAAATATCATTGAAAAGCACAAAACGCAGTCAAGTACACATGGAGTATACAAGAGGAGCGTCTAAGACGGAGGAGAAAAAAGAACAAGAAAACCAGGAGTATAGGGAAGAAATTAAATTATACCTCGAAAAAGTAATTTAGAATTGACATATGCAAACAAACACTTATACTGCCACTAACCCCCCTCCCCTCAAAGAAATAAAAGCCCTTTGTTATTTTTCAGTAACGTATTTCTATTGCCTGTGAAATTCAGTATACTAGTAGCTTTTTTTATTTTTATTTTTATATCTATCTCTTCTATGCAGCTCCTCTGAGGGCTCCAAAATGGTATAAACGTCCTGTTGGGGTGTCTTTTGGCTTTGGTGGCAAGCTTATGTTGTTTCGCCCTCGGCCCTCTGCTGCAGGTGTCCCTGCTGGTGGTTCGGAGGTATCTTTATTGGTCAGTCTCTTTGTTCTTTTAAGATGGTTTTCTTTGTTCATTTTTCCCTCTTTGTCCAGGTTTATGTGCATAACTTAGTTACTGAAGACAGTTTGTTTAGTCGATCATCTGAATTTGAAGCTGCGATACAAAATGGGGAAAGGTCTTTGTTGAGGGTACTTTGTGATAAAAAATCACAGGAGTCTGAGTATGTTATCTTTGCTGGCCATTATTTTCATCAATTTTGTTCTTCTGCAATAAGAAATTGTGCAATCACTTTTGCATCTCTTTATTCCTTTTGACTTCTTTTAACAGATCTGAGGATGACTCTGAAACATGGAGCTTCTTGAAGGTTATGTTTGAGGATGATGGGACAAGAAGGACAAAGCTGCTTGCCCACCTAGGTTTCAGTATACCTACTAAAGAAAAAGATAGTGTTGAAGGTGCTCTTTCTCAGGAAGTAAATGCACTTGGACTTGAGGATACAGTAGCTGAGACAGTTGGATATGGGGGTGATAAAGAAGCCACCATTTTCTTTTTTTTTTGATAAGTGATAAAGAAGCCACCATTTTCCCTACAGATAATGGGGAAGATTTCTTTAACAATCTTCCTAGCCCCAAGGCTGATACACCTTTGTCAACCTCTCATGATAAGTTTGCTATTGGGGATGCTGTGCATGGTTCAGAACCATTGCCGCAAGAACCGGATGAAATTGACCAGAGTGCTGACCCAGCATTTGATGATGGTGTCCAACATGCTTTAATTGTTGGAGATTACAAGGGGGCAGTTGCACAGTGCATATCTGCAAATAAAATGGCCGATGCTTTAGTTATTGCTCACTTTGGTGGTGCATCCTTGTGGGAGAGCACACGTGATCAATACTTTAGGATTAGCCGTTCACCTTACCTAAAGTTAGTTCAAATATTCTTCTTGAAGAGCTTCAACTTGAACTTTAATGAACATATGAATCTATGTAAACAGATGAGAGATAAATATGCTATTCTATCTTTTGAATTTATTCTTTCTAATGTATTGTGATGGGCTCTCATAACATCGGTTGTTTTCATTGTCAGGTTGTTTCTGCTATGGTGAACAATGATCTCTTGAGCATTGTAAATACCAGACCCCTGAAATCCTGGAAAGAAACACTTGCTCTTCTCTGTAGTGTAAGTTTCATAACTCCTGATGAAAAAAGTGTTGTTTTGTGATATTGCTAGGTTGTTTATAATTTATATTGGAGTTGTTATGTGCATTTTATGCACTCCTTTTTTTTAGCAGATGGTATAAATATCCCTGCATGATCGACCTCACTACCCTGTGGCTGTATTTAGTTGCAAGAATTGCGGGAGTCTTTCTTTCAGCATCTTTTGACTAAATTATCGTTAAATTTCGGATGATATTATTATGAAAAACCAACAGTCATGATTGTGAAACCATGAAATAATGAGTTCTGGTTCTAGATTTATTGTGGATGATATGACCTTTTGACCTTATACTGGCTTCTGTGCTATGGCCCAAAAGTCAGACAAGCCAAACTTAACACATTTGTTTCTTTACTCTGGACTGATGACTGACACTGTAGTAGCTATTATATGAAACAGTTTCATGCGGAGCTAATATTTGTTGATCCTGAAGTTGTTGCAACTACTACGGTTGATTTATGGTTTTTTTTTTTTTAATCATCTTCAATGAACAGTTTGCACAGAGGGAGGAATGGACCACACTCTGTGGCATACTTGCTTCTAAACTCATGGCTGCGGGTAACACTTTGGCTGCTACTCTTTGTTATATCTGTGCTGGAAATATTGATAAAACTCTGGAAATTTGGTCGAGGAGTCTTCAAACTGAGCATGATGGGAAATCCTATGTTGATCTTGTTCAGGTTAGTTTTTTACTTTGAGAGGTGTATTTAGAAATGCATAGTCTGGCCAGCTTATGCCTTTTTCAATTATTTTATTAGGATTTGATGGAAAAGACCATTGTGCTTGCCTTGGCAACTGGGCAAAAACGATTCAGTGCATCTTTGTGTAAGCTGGTTGAGAAATATGCTGAAATTTTAAGAAGTCAAGGGCTTTTAACAGCAGCATTGGAGTGCCTTAAACTTTTGGGTTCTGATGAATTGCCGCCTAAACTTGTGATCTTAAGGGATCATATAGCATTCTCTGCAGAACCTGGTATGTGCTTTTGGTAATATCTTTGATGTACTATTGGATGCCTGGTGGTTGCTGGATGAATTCTTTGTTGTTTCATTTCAGTTATACATTTGGCTTGTGTTATTTTTCATTTTAATTTGTTAAACACGCTCCTATTCTTTGTCATGTTTTACTGATGTTCCACGCGAAGTTATAGATATACATTTGGAGTTTTTCTAGTTAACCATAACTGCTCCTATTCTAATTAATTAATGTAGAATCAAGTGGTATTTGTACCTGAGTTCGGTTGTATCTTGCGAGGGTATTTGTCATTTCTATCTTCTTTTGTTGAATCAATATTTCATGATATGTTTTACAGCCAACCGAGATTTTGATTTCTTCTCAAGATTACTTAACATGGGTTTATCCTTGAGTTTTAAATTGCATTCTACTTATCGTGTGCTTGAAATATTCTAGTAAGTAATTTGACTGAAAGTGACAGCACTCTCCTTGGTGCACGACAGTGAAACATTATGCTCAGTGTGTCTTTTCTTTTTTTATTAAATGATGACTGCCCGGCCATAGTGTAAGTTGCCCCCTTTCTCTATATGTAAACAGCTCTAATGTCAATGATCAACTTGGGGCTCTTTGGGTGATTTAGTTTCTGATCATATAAGATTGTTTTAAGCCGTTTGGGGCTCTTATTTTGTATTGCTGTCTGCAATCGGCATGTATAATGATATCTGGAAATCAGTAGAATTTCATTGTATTGATATTGACATGGGAGCAAACATCATCTAAGAGATCTGATGTGGTTCATTTATTAAACTAGGAAATCTGATTCGCTTGATAATTAGAACAATTCATTTTCCGTTAGATGTTTCAAGGAAATATGATTTTTCTAGTTATTTTAATAATAGCATAGATTCAGATGGTAAAGTTCTCTTGATTATGCTCTTTTTGTGGGGCCTGCCCTTTGATGGTCTTTTTTTCCTTTGTTTGCTTTAATATTTGGTTTCAGTTGATGAATTTGTTTTATGCTTGTTGCAGAGAAAGAAGCTAGGGCAATGGCATTTGATAACACTCTCAAACACAAACTGGAGCAGTATATGGTGTTGAATCAGCACAACCCGCTGTCACACCTGCAGTTCCACTACCTACAGTACAGAGTTGATACATCAAATGGACGAGGTAAATTCTTAGACACATATATCTAGATTTATATATTTATGTATTTCACTTAATATATTAATTTCTATTAAGGGTTCTCAAGATCTAACGTCCCTAGGCTTTCAATGATTCCATTGATTCTTTGAATCTCAATTAAGGTTTACTTTGACATTTCTTGCTCAAAATCTTATCTAATGAAAATATAAAAGAATAGCTGTGGCTGCAATGAAGTCATGATACATTGTATCAAGGAGATTCTGGTGACATTAGATGTCAGCAATTGGAAGTCCTGAGGTAAAGAATTGTTTGGTATGGATGGCGATCTTCTGTCCATCACAAAGTTTGGTTTTGCAAATTTTTCTTGTCCACGTTCATTCGGTGTTTATGAATCCAGACAATGTGGCAAATAATACGTGTTAGTAGTTTTGTCATATCAAGCCAAAAAGAAAAAAGTACTAAAAAATAATGGAAGTTCGACAAGCATCTTGCATGTTGTTTTGAAGTCTTTTCATGCCTCCTGATATTTGTTTGGTATATCTTTGTTTTCTGGCTTCATTTAACATGCTGGTGTTAGTTTCAGATTGGGTTTTTACCTACATGCTATTATTTATTCAATTTGCTGTTTGTTTTTGCTTAATTTTCCCAGTCCATCAAAAGCCTGTCATTGCAACATTGACAAGGCTTTCCAATGAGAAGTCAAAGCTGGGAGGTTCACGTGCAAATCCAGCTAACAAGCGTAAAATAGAAGTCAATTCTAGGAAATCAGGGGCCTCTTTTGCAAAACTCAATAGTGGGGACTTAGCATCTCGGGCTCGCCAAGGCATCAACCAAAAGAGTATGCTGTTGTTGCCCCCTTCACGGATGAGCAAACAACCTCTAAGACTTCGTACCGCAAGGAAAAAGTTAGAATTTTTTGACATGAAAGCCGGTGGTATCACTGGTATGGCATTTTTCTGAAACATTATGCTCACTGTCTTTTTTTTTTTTTTTTTTCAAATGACTTCAGGGCCATAGTGTAAGTTGCCCCCTTTCTCTTTATGTAAACAGCTCTAATGTCAATGATCTTGGGATCCTTGGGTGATTTGGTTTCTGCTCGTATAAGATTGTTCAAAGCCGTTTGGGGCTCTTATTTTGTATTGCTGTCTGCAATCGGCATGTATAATGATATCTGGAAATTAGTAGAATCTCATTGTATTGATATTGACATGGTAGCAACCATCATCTAAGAGATCTGATGTGGTTCATTTATTAAACTAGGAAATCTGATTCGCTTGATAATTAGAACAATTCATTTTCCATTAGATCTTTCAAGGATATATGATTTTTCTAGTTATTTTAATAATAGCGTAGATTCAGATGGTAAATTTCTCTTGATTATGCTGTTTTAAGCCGTTTGGGGCTCTTATTTTGTATTGCTGTCTGCAATCGGCATGTATAATGATATCTGGAAATTAGTAGAATCTCACTGTATTGATATTGACATGGGAGCAACCATCATCTAAGAGATCTGATGTGGTTCATTTATTAAACTAGGAAATCTGATTTACTTGATAATTAGAACAATTCATTTTCCATTAGATCTTTCGAGGATATATAATTTTTCTAGTTATTTTAATAATAGCGTAGATTCAGATGGTAAACGTCTCTTGATTATGCTATTTTTGTGGGGCCTGCCCTATGATGGTCTTTTTTTTTTCTTTGTTTGCTTTAATATTTGGTTTCAGGATTTTTTATGTGGCTAATCCATATCACATCTGTTGTTTGCGAGCCTTATTTTTTGTGAGATTTATTCTTTGCCCTTGAAGTATCTTCACCTCAATTTGGTGTAATGTCCCTTCACTAGAGGTCTAGGGTGTATTTTAGCTTTTTGGTCACAGTATTCAACTGTGTTTTAATTTGTATACTTGTGATTATTGTTGTGTGGTTGGTGGTTCCCGGGTGGTGGGTTTATTTTTTCTCATTCTGTTGGAAGGAATGTATTCCCTGTAGGGGTGTCAGTCTCGGCTTGATGGAGAGCCAGTTTTTTGTGGAGGCGAAGTCCTTCTGATTCTCGGTGGAAGCAGGATCTGCCGAGCTTCGGGTGGAGGAAAAGAGGAAAGGTTTTTCAGGTTCTGTTGTGTTCGGGTTGAGCTGCTTTGCCTGGTTGCTATTGAGGGTGGAAGAAGTATTGGGTAATCCTAGGATTGAGGAATTTGTCAAATCTTTTAGGGAGGGGTCTAAGGTGACAGTTGCTCGGAGAGGTGAAAACAAATCTGGGTGGTTCTTGGAGGTAGCTGTGTTCGACGGAGGTCGGAGAGGGCGTATTCTCTTTCCTGAAGGTCGGGACGGGAGAGGGTGGAGCCGTGTGTCCGGGGAGCTGAGCAAAATTCTGGATTTTCTGGGAAACCACGGTTGGGTCGTCGTCTTCTGGCGGTCTTCCTTCCTCTGGTGGTGTTCCGTCGGGCGTTAAGCTGGGGAATGGAACAGGACGTCCGTCGTTTGCGGAGGTGGTGAGTTCTGCAGCATCCGTCTCAGGAACTAGGGTTGCGGTAAAGATTGATGGGGATTGGCCTTTGCCGGTCAGGTGCGACGTGGAGAAGACGAAGATGCGGGGAATGGAGATGGGGGCGGTTCGTCAGGGGAGAGATTGCTCCGTCCTGGAGGAGCAAGCGGGTGGTCCCTCGGGGTTGGTCCATCGTGCAGATGATCAGCTCAGGTCTCGAGGTTGTGTCTGCAGATCGGCTGGCGTGTCCAGGGATCCAAATGTTGAGGGTGACGGTTCTCTGCAAAGGGATGGCGTGTTTGGAGTATTCGAGAAGGTTTTTGAAATTTTGGGGTGCTTCTCCAAGGCGTTGGTTTGGGCCTGTGGATCTTCGAATCAGTTGGGCTTTAAGTCTTTGCTTGGGTTTAAACGTAGGGTGGGTTTTGTGGCGGGACGGGTGCTGAAGAGGGTTAAGTTAGTTGTTAAGAGATTTCGGGCTGGGGCTATAGTGGTTAAGCCCTATGCCAATCTGGACGCTGGTTCGGGCCTTAAGGGTCATTCGGTTTCTGGTGGGATTTCGGGGCGGAGATTGGGTTTGGGGTGTCCTCTGCGTTCGTCGGAGGTCCTTGGGAGCGCTTTTCGGCCGGTCATGTCGTCGGCGGCAGATTCTAGGGTGGATCTGGGTTTGTCTTCTTCCGAGGCTAGTCCCAGTGATCGGAAGATCGTTCCGGTGGTCGAGTCCGTCGAATCCGTCAATCCGGTTACCATACTTGTTTCTCTTCCGGCGCCGTTTTTGATTCCTCCGGTGATTCTGAGTAATCTTCTTTCTGGGGTGCGGTCTTCTTTGGCTTCGAGTTCTTCTGGTTCAGGGCCTTTCCTTCGGCAGGCAGTCGGCCGGCTCTGTCTTGGTGAGGTCGGGTGTTGAGGATTTTCAGTCTGGTGAGCTTGGTGCCTCGTCTGGCAGTGCTGGGTTTGTTTCCGTCGGAGTTGATTTTGGTGTTCCTTCAGGTGCTCTCATTCGGCAGGCAGTGGTGCACTCGGTTGCCCCTGCCTTGGTTAGGAGTTTTGGTGGGGGTCTTCCTCTTGGGAAGGTTGGAGATCCTCCCGGGGTTTCGGCTTTCATTCCCCCTCTTCAGTGGGTTTTGTTTCCTCCGTGGCCAAGACCGTTATCCTCTGTGGTTGGGTGCTCCCAGTTGCATGGGGTGTCGTCTGGGATCGTTGAGGTAGGAGAATCTTCAAAGGGGGTTGATCCGAAGGAGAGTGTTGTTGTGTACCCCAGGGTAGTGGAAGAAAGTAGGTCGTGCTTTCGCACGATGGGGGTTACGTTCGTGGGATCTGATCAGAAGGGTTTCCTTGATTTTTTGTCCTTGCTTGAAGATGAGCGCTTCAACTCTGATTCCCCTCCTAGGAAGGTTAAGGAGGCATTAAGGAAAAAGGGGAATAGAGAGGTCAAGAATCTAGAATGTTCTATTAATTTCGATGCTAAGGGAGTGGGTTCTAGCCGACTTAGGAGTAAGAAGTTGGGGGTTGATGTAGTATTTCTTTTTGGGTTTTTTGGGTTTTTTTTTTTTTTTTTTTTTTTTGGTGTCCTTTTTGTATACTCCCTGTATGCTTAGGGGCGCCTTTTACGCTTTTCTAATTTATTCTGCCTATTACCTATAAAAAAAAAATATTTGGTTTCAGTTGATGAATTTGTTTTATGCTTGTTGCAGAGAAAGAAGCTAGGGCAACGGCTTTTGATAACTCTCAAACACAAACTGGAGCAGCATATGGTGTTGATCAACCCAATTTTGGCTTGGTTGATGCCTCTCAACCATATTATCAGGTGTTTTATTTGTGCATCTCTTTTTCTATGTGAAATAGTGGTTTTAGCTGCTGTTTAATTGCTAACTTTGTTGCATTACTCTGAGGGTAGTCTTATGTGTGTTTTTTCATACATTGTTTGCGGCTTAGGAAACAACACCATCACATATGCAGCCAAGTGTTCCTAGCAGTCCAAATAGATTCCTTCCATCCCAGGCACCTACTCAGGTATTTTGTGTTATAGGGTTCATTTTTTTTTTTTTTTTTTTTGGGGGGGGGGGGGGGGGGGGGGGGGGGGTGGTGTTTGATATATAGATTTTCCTAGTAAATCTATAGCCTTGCTAGATTATGTTTATTTTGTACCGTATTTATCCGTGCCCGAGTTTTACATGAATCAATTATTATTATTATTCTTTTTTGATGAAAAAGAATCTTTGTAAAACCAAACACCTAAAACAAAATCCCACCATAAACTGGTGCACACTACACACAAGGCAAAGTAGACTACAACAGCCCCACTAATCCTTACAACAATAAACAAAACAAAACAACACAAACAAGGCCAAATACAACCTGAAAGCAACAACAGAAAACCAACAAAGCAAGGGAGTTCACAACATCCCCTCGAAGCCTTTACAACAGACATAAATTCCATGCCTAGCCAATCTGCAGCAAACAAATTCCAGCAGGTCTAAGCAAGCCCGAAACACCAACTGGCCAACAGGAATTAGTACAAATTCCATAACTAAGCTAGTTTACAGTTCTCTCTAGATTTTTTGAAGTTACCCTTCACCAATATTCGAGCTCTAACCTCCCATTTAATCCTTAACAGTAGAGCTTCCTCAGTATACACAATGCTGCGATGCAGAATAGCATTCCTCTGCTTCCATAGATTATAGACAGCAGCTCCTAAACATAGGATACACAATCTGGTCTTAAAACAATCCTTCCTCAGATCAGATAGACACTGGTGAACTATACTTTCCCACGTCTCAAAGTGACACCTTCCAGACAAAGATTCATTAAGTTCTTCCAATTACGTTTACTAAACCTGCATTGGAAGAAAAGATGTTCTCTATCTTCAATTCTACTCCTGCAAAATAAACACAAGCAATCTCCAATATAACCCATCGACACATCCTCTCTCTAGTGATTGGAGCATCTTTGAACACCAACCATAAAAGAAAAGAGTGCCGAGGGCAGCAACCGAATGCCACACCACTTTCCACCAATCCACATAAGGTTCCTTCTTCCTTAAAGAATCCCAAGTATCTGCACAAATATATCTACCTGTTCCACTATTCCACACAAGAATATCCCTTCCTCCAATAGCTACCTCCGGGAGCTTGCTCTGCAACTCCACCAGGATGTCCGATCGAGCATAGGGCCAGAACCAATCTCCATTCCAAAGGATAGAAGATAACTTGGATCCAACCGAACTCCATGCATCTTGCACTGCTCTATGACCATACTTGTCCAGTAGACACCCATCCGGATGCCAAACATCCAGCCAAAGAAAGATTCTACTTCCATCTCCCACTTTAAAACTCAAGAATCTTTTAGCTACCTCTCAAGCTTGAGGATTTGCTTCCAACTCCATGAACAAGCTTGAGGAATCGGGATTTGCCAAAAACTCTTCCCCCTTAGCCAATTTTCATTCACCCAAGCTACCCAAATAGACCCGGATTGAGCAAACACATTCCAAACATGCCTCAGCATAGCCGATTGATTCCACACCTCTAATCTCTTAAGCCCCAAGCCTCCTTCCTTTGGAAAACATACTTTTTCCCAAGAGACCTTAGCCTTAGCTTGTTCATCCTTACCACACCACAGGAAGCGATTTAGCTTCTGTTCTAGCAGCCGAATCACAGCCTTGGGGAGAATGAATATATTAGACCAGAAAACTTGAAGACTGAAAAGAACAGAGGAGATAAACTGCAATCTACTAGCAAAAGAAAGATGTTTAGAGCACCAAGAATCTATCCGTGAAGTAAATTTGGCCACAAGTCCCTCACAATCTGCAGCAGTGAGTCTTTTCGTGATAAGTGGTACTCCCAAATATCTGACAGGAAGATAACCCCCTATCATCTTTAATATATCCAGCAAGCACATCTTATCTTCATCAGAAACTCCTGAACTGAAAAAGGAGCTCTTAGCCGGATTAGCCTTCAGCCCGGACAACTCCTCAAACTCATTCAGGACACCTTGAATAACCTGAATGGAATTTGAAGTAGCAGCTGAAACAGTAAGGGGATCATCTGCAAAGCATAGATGAGTAAGGTCTAAGGATTGACATTTTGGATGGAAGCCAAATCTCGGATCTTTTACTGCATCCTCTGTCAATAATAAGGAAAGCACTTCCATTGCAATGACTAAGAGATAAGGAGAAATAGGATCTCCTTGTCTATGACTCTTCTTACCCGGAAAATAGCCCACTAAAGAACCATTTAGTGCAATGGTAAAACAAGGACTTGAAACTAACCCAGTTAACAAATTTCAGAGGAGCCCCAAAACTACTTAGACAATGCAGAATAAAATGCCAACTAACCGAGTCATAGGCTTTCATTAAGTCTACCTTCAAAGTACACCTAGGCTGTCCATTAGACTTATGATAATCACTCACTAACTCTTGAGCTAGAATTATGTTTTCTGCAATACTTCTATTAGGTATAAAAGCCCCTTGATTAAGGCTAATAATATCCTCAAGACCCGGCCTCAATCTGTTGGCTAGAAGTTTAGTTATACACTTATGGACCACATTACAACAAGCAATGGGTCTATAGTCACCCATGGAAGAAGGATTCTTCTTCTTAGGGACAAGTGTAATGATTGTGGCATTAGTCTCCTTCAGCAATTTCCCTTCAGAGAAGAATTCTAGCACTGCCTCAATTACATCCTCACCAACTACCTCCCAAGCTTTATGATAGAACCCAGCCGAAAAACCATCCGGATCTGGTGCCTTGTTTTTGTTCATGGAGAACATAGTCTTCCTCACTTTCTCCCTAGTAATAGGAGCCTTCATCCCCCTAATACAATCAACAGAAAAAATCTTATGGACCAGCTCAGAAACCCTTCCAGCTTTGGAAAAAGTAAAAGAGCGAGATGTTTCACCAAGTTGCTTCTGGTAGAATTGAATCACTGTCTCTTTAACCTCTCCCACATCTTCAACTAAGAGAGTTCCTCACCTTAACAACTTTATGGAAATAACTATTATTCCCATCCCTCAAGTTTAGCCACTGGTTCCTGGATTTTTGTTTCAGAAACTTCTCCTCTGCAGAAGATATAGACACAAACTCATGCAAGCATTCCTTCTCCTTTCTATAGCAACTATCCGAGCCATGGGAGACCAAAAAAGCAGCTTGAGCTGAAGCAAGAGCTAACTGAGCACATTCTACCTTCCTCCCTAATCCTCAAAAAAATCTCCTTATTCTTGTTTTTCAAAACCAGTTTAGTAGCTTTCAACTTGGCAGGCATACAATCGAAACATAGAATAGCCGGTTACTTCGGTAGACCAACTCTCCTTAATCCAGATCAAAACCTGTGAATGATCAGCCCCAAAATTGAAAAATTTAAAGGGCTTAGGACCATAGCTAATATATTCTTCCACCGAAACCAAAGCAGGGGAGTGGTCAGACACACCTCCCTCAAGAAACTCAACCGAGGAGTTGACAAAGATAGAGAGCCAATCTAGATCAGCCATGAACCCTATCAAGTTTTTTTGAAACAAAATTTTCCCCAACTTGTTTATTGGACCAAGTATGAAACAAACCAGTAAAAGCCAAATCTTCTATCTCCAATCTATTTATACAATCAACGAATTCAAGCTCATAACAAGAGAAACCAGACTTGCCCCACTTCTCTTGATGGGATCGAATGACATTAAAATCGCTTGCAGTGAGCCAAGGAAAGGCTCCCACTCTAGCTCTAACAGAAACGAGTTCCTGCATCAAACCCTTCGTCCAATCCCATTAGTAGATCCATATACACCCGAAAAACACCATTGACCCCTTCCATGAGTAGCTACCTTACAAGAAATAGCTTGTTCATGTAGAGAAATCAACTGTATAGAGGTAATACCCGGATCCCAACAAATCCAGATTCTACCCAAGCAGTGAGTACTACAGTTATGGATCCAATCCCAACCGGGCACTAGAGCATCTTTAATCGAATGAGCCTTATCATATTTTATCCTTGTTTCAACAATACTAAGGATGGAAACTTTCAGCCTGCTCAACATCTTCTTAGCCTCCCTTTGTTTGAAGGGGCTATTCAAACCTCTTACATTCCAAATCAGTATCTTCATTAATGAGTGGGAGAAAACCCTCTCTCAACAAATACCCCATCCCCAATATCTCCCATCACTCCCTTCCCTTTGTCTCTAGAACATAAAGCTTCAAAAACCTCCAAAAACGTAGTTGGAGTTCTCGGGACAATCTCTACCCCCATTTCACCCTCCAAATCAATGTTCCCAATGGCAGCAAAAGAGTTAAGAGAGCCTGACTCCCTTCTTCTTTGAGTTAGCATTTGAAGGGCCTGGAGATTTACTTGCTGCACCTGGTGATTTCCTTGCTGCACCTGGAGACTTTCATGCTGCACCTGGATTTTTCCTTGCTGCATCTGGAGAATTCCTTGCTGCACCTGAAAATTTCCCTGCTGCTCCTGGAGATTTTCTTGCTATACTAGCAGAAGCTCTGCTAATAACCCTATCAAACACCTTAACAGGCTGCTGAAAAGGATGTTTGCTAGCTGCCCATCACTTTATTCTTAGGCACCCATATCTTCTTTTCCTTCTTATTAGTAGCACAAGCATATGTAGCATGTCCAAACCCTCCACACGTTGAACACTTCGTAGGGAGCCAAGGATATTCCACCCCAATGCTGTTAGAAGTACCATTTGCTCTCCTAATAAGGATCTCCTTAGGACACTTCGATTTAATGTCAATCTCAACAAGGACCCTGGCGAATCCTAATTGTATCTGCTGCTCTGTAATTCGATCACCATAGAGTGGTTTTCCCACACCACTAGCCACATGACTAAGACAACTCGTAGTCCAAAATTCCATGGGAAGGTTCATCAACTTCACCCATATAGGAATAGAAGATAGTGAGTTTCATAACCTGCATTCCTGGTGTCCATTTACGGAGAATTTGTGGTTTATTAGCTACATACCATAATTTGGATTCCAAGACTTCATCAAACAGCCTCATCAGAAAGTCTGAAAATGAACATCCCATTTTCAATAGAGAAAACCTCAATATCACCAATCTGCTTCCACATCAACTGGACATATTTCTTAACAAGGAGGCATGGGCAAGTCTTATCCAAAAATTGCCCCACAAGACTTGAATTCCATTGGGCTATTCCTTCCTCAATGGCTTCCTCCGGAGGAGAGACAATGACCTGTTCTCCATCATATATAGGAGCAAAATACTCAAGTTTTCCCATTGTCTTCTCTGATTTGAAAAGACCTCTCCAATCTGTATGAACATTCTGTACCTTCTCAGTCTCCTCAATCTCTTCAATTGCCTCAATTTCCTCAATATCCTCACCTAGAAGATGATCCTCCTCTAATCCCTCACTATGGAAATCAAGAATTTCATCCCGAACAACAGCTGCAGCATCCCTTCCCATAGAAGCCTCTACAAGTACGCCTCTTTCTTGCAAAGAGAGATTACCCATAGAACAATGGCCATCCTCCAAAACCCTTACCAGCTCACCATCCTCTCCTGAAACCTCATCTATCACATCAACAACTTGATCATAAACAAAAGAGACTACAGAATCTACAGCATTCACATTCTTCCCAATCGTTCCCTTCAACCCTCCTCTACCACCTGCCCTGCTTGTAATTCGATTAGATTTTCTCACCCCACCCATTCAGCCTGCCTAGACTATCTCCACAATCAATCCAAACAAATCCATAAAAAAAATAAAAATTGAAGAAAGCAGACCTGGTCGATCACCTCCTTCGAATTCCGATGTGTTTTCCGGTGATCACGCGCTGACACGTGCCAGAGAACCAACCAGATTCTTTTTCCCGCATGTTTTGCAAATCTTCAGCTTGCTGACATGGCAAGAGCTTCTAACCGCGCATTTTTTTTTCTCTATTGAAACTTCTTTTTTGTTTTCCTTTTATGAATCAATTAGTTTCACACCCTTATAGCTAGAAGTAGTTTACTTATAATCTGTGTATTATTATCTGTAAAGCTTTATTTTCATTTAAGAAAATTTCTGGCATTTGACATGTTAATGTTGTTGGGTCATTAAACTCTAACCATACTTTGTCATAGATTTTCTTTGTAAGATTTTGCATATCACTGCCTATAAATAATCATGTTATATATGATTCTTGTAATTTTTTCCTCTCTACTAGCCGAATTTTCCCGCACCTCCTGTCACTGCTCAACCCATTGCGAGGTCGACTCTTGTGGTGAAAACTGCATTTGCTAAGACCTTCCATATATTGGATCTAATAGAAGAAGCCCCACATGTTATGGAAGCGGTTGAAAAAGGCTGGCCCGTATTGGAAGGGAGGGAAGCAATAGCTTTGGAGGATGGTGAATTCACGAATTTTTTGAGGATGAAGGTTAGATTTACATTTGTTTCATGTTCATCGTCTCCATTTCATTTGAAAATGGAGAGAAGCCAGTTGGTGTTAAAATAGGGGTAAAATTGTCTTAATATTAATTTGGAGACAATTTTGCCTCTCACTTTTGCCCAACTGGCTCCTCTCCATTTGCTCTCCATTTCAAATGAAGAGGATCCGTTTCCGTTCGCTTGGCTTTCACATTGCAATTTATATATTATTTTCTTGTTGCAGGACTCCATTGAAAACAATTTTGTTAAGTTTTTAAATACGGCATCTGAGTAAGTTTTAATGTTTTATGCGAAAAAGTATTTTAAATTAGTGTTAATGCTGTGATCACTTTTTTTTTTGATAAGTAAGAAAAACTTCATTAAAAAAACTTCATTAAACTTCGCGTTTTTTTAATGAAGAAAAACTTCATTAAAAAAACTTCATTAAACTTCGCGTTTTTTTAATGAAGTTTTTCTTACTTATATAAAAAAAAAAAGTGATCACAACATTAACACTAATTTAAAATACTTTTTCGCATAAAACATTAAAACTTACTCAGATGCCGTATTTAAAAACTTAACAAAATTGTTTTCAATGGAGTCCTGCAACAAGAAAATAATATATAAATTGCAATGTGAAAGCCAAGCGAACGGAAATGGATCCTCTCCATTTGAAATGGAGAGCAAATGGAGAGGAGCCAGTTGGGCAAAAGTGAGAGGCAAAATTGTCTCCAAATTAATATTAAGACAATTTTACCCCTCTTTTAACACCAACCGGCTCCTCTCCATTTTCAAATGAAATGGAGACGATGAACATGAAACAAATGTAAATCTAACCTTCATCCTCAAAGGATTCGTGAATTCACCATCCTCCAAAGCTATTGCTTCCCTCCCTTCCAATACGGGCCAGCCTTTTTCAACTGCTTCCATAACATGTGGGGCTTCTTCTATTAGATCCAATATATGGAAGGTCTTAGCAAATGCAGTTTTCACCGCAAGAGTGAACCGGTAAGAGTGACCCAGCCGTGAGAGTTCTAGATTGTGATGGAGAGGTTGTAATGTAGAGAACCCGAGTGCGTGGAAGCGGATCCTTGGCCGTGGTGGTGCGGTTTCTGAACTGTGGTGGTCGGACCACCGTTGTACCATGGAGGCAGTGGCTGGAGCAAGGGATTTTGGCCCTGTTTTGGTGAGATTCTCACTTCCCTTGTCTCCGATTTGCTAGATTTCCATTGATTTTCTGTAGATGCGGATTGGAGGGTGAATTTTGTGGGTATGTGTTGGATGGTTTGTGGTTGTCTTGGATTTGTAGGTTTAAGGTTGATATTAACCGAAAATTGGTAAAAGAAAATCCCTAACTCTATTTCACTGTATTTTCGGAATACCCATTGTCTAAATAACATGAAATTCGTATCTTGTTCTTAGGGCTTTGATTGGGTTTTGCTTGAGATGAAACCTGGGGTTTGATTGTGATTTTTGGAATGGATTGCCGTGTATCATTGTTCTTTTAGGAGGTTTCAATTTAGATGAAAATCTAAGGTTTATGGTGAATTTATGGATTTGATGGGTGAGTTATTATTTTTGATTTGTATTATTTTTAAGGGTTTTGATAGGAACCAATGGATGATGTTGAATCTTTGATTAGGCTCTTATAGTGTTGTTTTATTGATATAGGAGTTGGTTTTAGGCCTTTGATGCTTGTGGGTGCCTAGACCCTTGATTAGAGTTGATTTTGAGGATCCCTTTCTATGTGGTAGGCCTTGGTAAAAATCGAATTATGGGCATATGTGATCTTGGAAGTGAAGGGTGGGAATTGTTAGGAGATGTTAGTAAAAGTTATGGTTGATGGAATTATTTAAATTGGAGGTTAGTTATGGTAGCTTATGGCTAGTGCTTTGAGGTGAAGTAAAGGAAGTTAGAAAAGGATTGAATGGTTTGAAGTTAAAAGTGTTTAGATCCTTATTATGTAAAAATGGCCAATACGGTTGAAATAGAGAAATGTAATGGTGATGTCTAAAGGAAATAGTTAAGGAAAAAAATAAAAATAAAAATAAAGGGTAAAGTTTAATATGAGAGTAGATAGATATAAAAGAAATATAAGAATTGATACCGAGTGAGTCAAACAAACATTGATAACATTTTGGATATCGAAATGGACATAATAGAGTTCATAAGAAGTTATGAACTAATACTAAGCTTTGAGGTTTATGTATATACCTTAAGCTCTAATAAACAAATAGGCAAAGTATAATTAAATAATGTAAATTACAATATGTGATTAGAAGTTAGTTTAATAAGAGTTATTAGATTAATATGTTTTATAAGATTAAAGTTTTATAGCTTAAATTACTTTGATGGTTAATAGTTAATAAAGATTAAGTGCAAAGTATAATAATTAAAACGATAATGTCGTAAAATGATAAATTGTCCAAATAACCCTAAGACAACAAACTCAAAATAGTAATATTATAGAAATACGTGAATAGGTTCTAAAATCAATTAGTAATGTAATTATATGATTAATATGTTTATCTATGTATAATAAAATATCCAAGTGTGTAATGAGACTATATTTAACTTAACAAGCCTTCTATTCATATATGTACATATATGTGTAAATAGACCGAATTCACTTAGTTAGCCTAAGTGGATAAGCAAACTATAAAACCTAATAGATAATAATGATAATAAGGTGACTAAGTACCCACTTCACTAATCTATGTGTACATGATATTTATGTGTATCAATTGATTAGGTTTAAGGTTGTATGTGTATGTGTATGTGTAAATGTATATATATACATGAATATGTATATGAGATGAATATGTATTGTTAACTTAATAGATAAGCAACAAGGTATAAAAAGGATTAGTAATAATAATGTGACACAACAATAATAAACAAACTAATAAAATAGTAAATGCATATTTTAATTAAATAACATGATATAATAAGAACATATAACCAATGATTAACCTAATGGTAGCCAAGGTACTTAGTTGGCTCTAGAAGTGAGTAAAGCGACGTGTGAGCACGCGGGTAGTTTATGTGTATTAGAGTATAGGTTCAATAGCATAGTTTAACGTCCTAAATGGTTGCAGGCACGTGCCGTGATTGGAGACTTCAACGTGTTCTCCAACCTAGAGTTCAAGTAACTAGAACACAGGGGAAATGTTTGAGTCAAGAGTCCGATGCAGCCAAGTTGAGTATTCTACTCACTGAGAAGTATTATTTTCTTAAATGATGAATTGCAAAATATATATTGTTTTACAAACCTGAACCAACTGTATGTTGATTATGAATTGTTTTGGATGATTTGAGTACTTTGGAATATATTGAAATATTGATGATGTTTTGAACTATGAATATGATTGGTGAGTTTAGAGTGAGTATAAAGATTTAAGTTATGCAAATTGTTAAAGAAATGACATGTTGAATTGATTATGTTTTGTAAAGAAAGCATGTGTTAAAGTCATGATTTGTAAAATGAAATGTATATTGTGTATATTGTTTTAAAGCATGATGCATATGCATATGAACGCTAAACGTGCATCGAAGTGAGGTTCACAACTCATGGGAAACAATGCTTGGGGCAATTCCCATGATGCTTGGGGTAACCCATGATGCTTGGATTAATTTCCATGATGTGCATTGCATAATCATTCATAGCATGGTTTTGATGAGTGATGTTTTTATATTATGAGTAGTTTTGCTAGACGTATTAGTATGCATAAGAGTTTTAATGGAAAAGAACTTATGTATATTTCTATCGGATGGTTGCATGATTTAAATGTCATTGATTTCTAACATAAGGGTTATGTAAACCTAAGCAAATAAATCTTAAAGTATTATCGTAGGTGAGGTCGTACGTAGTCGTTTCTACAACAGAACTTCTACGTATAATCTTAGCTGCCAAGTATGTTCAAATGTTTTCTATTAGCCGGTGAGTGCTATATCAGCTATGGGGTTTTCAAACAAAAGTTTATAAAATTGGTGGCTGTTATAGTGTACGCATGACTAGAAAAGAAAAGTTGGTTCTTTGCGAAAACTCAGTGAATAGTATACCTTTGAGTTCTTAGTATATTTATATATGCTAAGATAGTGGGCTCATAATTCCACCTATACGGATGTGGCAAACCCCCACAACCGTATAGATGTTCCTTTGGCTGCAGGTACTCCGGTCATAGGGGAGAGTGTTGTAGATGTGCACTTGGGATAATATGACCGAAGCTCGCCGCGACGGTCGTAATGGTTGGACCACAGTTGTCCACTATTTTATAGGTTTTGTTTATGGCTAGTGACGCTTTAGTCACTTGTTATTGTATAAATCATTCATGTTGTTTAAATATTATGTTAGGACTTAAACATATAGATGTTAAATGGCTTTGTATTGTAAATAATTTGTAATAGATGTATAAGCTATGCTTTTAGCTATTCAGGTTTATGTTTTCGCTGCATAGTTAGTTATATGTTATATTCTGATTTACCAGGTGTATTTATTATGGGATATATACCATATGTTGGCTTTGCGACGCATCGTCGTGCCACTGTGAGGACTCGTTTATGTTTGTAATAATAATAATAAAAAAAAAAAAACGGGTCGTCACACTAAATGTTTAGGAAGTACTAATTTATAATGAGATAAATAAATTTAAAAACAAATTAAGGAATGCTTTAATAATTAATAAATTTCAGGATGACTAACATTTAATTATTTAATTCAAAATAATAATTAAATTTTAAGAACTCAACAAACCAACATCATTTGAGCTGGGTAATTTTTTTGATTGTATTTTTTATTACTCTAAACATTTAGAGCATACTAGTTTTTTAATGAGATAAATAAATTTAAAAAGAAATTAGGAATTCTTTACTTGTTAATAAAATTTAAGATGACAAATTTTGATTTAAATGATGATTAGATTTTAAGAACTCAACAGACTAACATCATTTGATCAGGTTTTTTTCTTCTTCTTCTTTGAAATTGTACTTTGGCATGGAAAGGGCAATGGGGGTAGAATTGAGGGGTAAAATTGGTTGTTTGGGACGAGTGGAAGGAGCGGGAGTGTAGGGGATGTAGGGAGGGAGATTGTAGAGGAGCGTGGCTCGAGAAGGAGATCCTTTTGAATCAATCGTCAGAGAACCAAATCAAAGTGCGACATGTGTCATGCTGGTTTGGTTTGTTCTTAAAATCCCTGTAATAACAATTCGGAGTTTATTTTTTTTCCATTTAAAGATTTTATTCTTTTAGGGTGTCCTGAGATTCGTCGGATCATTACATTTTTTAAAATCTTTCGGATTAATCTTTCACATTTTTTAAGATGTTTTATACACATTTTGGATTAATGATGGAGGATGACGAGAACTTGTTCCAGATATGGAAATTAATGATGTTAAGTTGCTGAAAATGACAGACTCTGGCCCTACTTAGGCTTTGTGGATGAGTATGGCGTAGATTACAATGATCTTTTATTTATTTAATCCCTGATTTTTTTTTTTTTTTTTTATTGGACTGGTGTAAATATATCCCCGATAAAGATGATTTAATGTTGTTATAGTTAATAATGGAAATGAAGTTATATTATTTAATACAGCGACATTAAATTTTAATTATACAATAATTTATTTCAATTTCATTTAAAATGATCATATTCCTTCTATGAAGAACGAGACGTAGATTACAATGGTCTTTTATTTATTTAATCCCTGATTTTTTTTTTATTGGACTAGTGTAAAGAAATCCTGATAATTAACTCAAATGCTATTTTCGATGTTTTTTTTGTCAAAAAATAATTCGTAAATGAAATTTTTTTATAAATTGCATTAAATCAACTCATTTAATTGTTCTTAATTAAAATTAATGTGTTTGACACAACAATTTCCTTTTTGTTTTAATTTCGTTCAAAAATTCACAATACTTGCTTGCTAGAATTATATATCTTGCCTATCAAATATTAATAATAAATGTAACATCAGGGGGAGTAACATCAACCTAAGGCTACGTACCCTTGGTAGAATAAGATCTCTTTATTTGAAAATCGTTGAGAATGATCTTGTTTTGTTGCATATGACATAATAGCATATAATTTATCACTTTATTTAAAAATAAGGATAATTGCATTATTAAGTTTTGTGGTTGATATAAATTACAAATAATTCATTGTGGTATCAACATGAATTCAGAGATCCATGTAATTAGCTTAATTTACAAATCGATCTCTGGAGTTAGTCACCCTTTTGCTTTTTTTTTTTTTTTTTTTTTTTTAATATTTAATTATTTTTTCAAAAAATAGGTTTTATTTTTTATTTTTTTTAATATATTTATATTTTTTTTTTATCAAAATTGACACGTGTCACAATTTTATTGGCTGACGTGACGTACGTTTACTTAGCTTTTAACATAATTTGTCAAAAATTTTAACGGAATTTGACTTTAGGAATCGATTTTTAAATTAAGCCAACCACAATAATCTTTGAATTAATGTCAATGTTGATACCACATATAGTGATTTGTAATTTATGTTAACTACAATGATCAATAGTGCAATTATCCCTTAAAAATAAGTGATAATATATTGAGTTAAATAGCCTATACACCCATGGGCTTTACGACCTTTATTTTTTGCTCATTCAGTTTTACTTTTGATCAAATTTGGTATATGTGGTATATAAAAAGACGGAAATAGTATATTAAGTAGATTTATCAAATTTACTTTTTATCAAATTTCGTCCAAAACCAACGTCTAGCCATATCATCCTACAGGTGTCGACGTGCATGTGCGACACCTGTCTCCGTGGTACACTTCAGCGCTGACATGACTATCATTTTTTTTTATTATTATTTTAATGGTTTCTTTATATATATATATATATATAAATAAATAAATAAATTATGGGCCACCCCCTTTGGCCCACATAAGGGTGGCTGGCCACCCTATTTTGGCCAAGGGGGTGGCTTTGGCTTGGGGTGGCTCGGTCTGGCGGTGGCCAAACCACCCCCGAACCACCCCTAAGGGCCAAAGTGAAAAAAAAAAAAAAAAAAAAAAAAAGGGTTTGGCCCTTGGGGGTGGCCTAACCACCCCCATGGCCGAGTTATGTGGCCCTCAGCCATCTCTAGAATTTTATTTTTTTATTTTTTTAAAAAAACCTTAAAATTAAAAACCACATTTTTTTTTTAATATATAACCATGTGGTTTTATACATTTCATGATGTGCCCCATGTGGTTTTAATAAGTACTAGAATTTTGTAATTTTATATATATATATATAAAAGAAATCATTAAAAAAAATGGTAGTCACGTCAGTGCTAAGGTGTGTCACAGGGACAGGTGTCGCACATGCACGCCGACACCTGTAGGATGACGTGACTGTAAGTTAGTTTTGGATGAGAAATTTGACGGAGGTATCATTTCCGTCTTTTCATATACCACATGTACCAAATTTGATAAAAAGTGAAACTGATGGGGTAAATAATAAAGGTCGTAAAGCACAGAGGGCAAATAGGTATTTAACCCTAACATATTCTTATACGTAGGGCAATATATCTGTAAGTTTAGTTTTGATCCGTATCCTACTTGAAATTGAGACAATCATAATCCATCCTGTAAAGACCAAGAAAATAAATAGGTAACTTAGCAATTAATAAATTATATTTGTTAAGTAGATGGGACCAATAGTTAGATTTTAAGTGACAACATTTATATTATAAAAATAAAATGAGTTTAAAGTAAATAATAGATTTAAAATAAATAATAACAATAATGAGTCCTGTTGTAATTTATAATTAGTTGTAAGGTTAAGTTGAAATGATATTGAATAAAATGAGGTGGAGTAATAATTATTTGAGAAATGAATAAAATGAGATGGGGCAAAAATGCAATTTAAAAAGTTTAAAGGCTAGTATTAAAATAAGACAAAGGCTTTTTCTTATCCATAGCCATGTGTGTGGCTATGGTTACTTTGGGGAGATATTTTTCTCCCATCAAACCCCACTTACCAGCCCACACCTTTCATTCCCTTTCTTTCTTCCTTTTCTTATCTTCTTTATTTCTCCCTCTTTCTCACGCATTCAGCCCACTCTCTCTTTTCTTTTCCTCATCCTTTCTTTTCTTCTCCTCTCCTCTCCTCTTTGTAGCAGCACGATCTCCCTCTCCCTTCTCTTCCATTTTTCCTCTTCTCTTCAGCTCACACACACACACACACCCATGAGGTCACGAGAGACCTAGTCTGGATGATGCAGCTCGTGAGAGAGGGAGCTACCGAGAGGGTGAGACACTGAGATCGTGAGAGATGTAGGGACTTGCGGACCGGAGGAGAAGAAAACTGAGTTTTTGGTCCATGGGGGTTTGGTATTTTGGAACAAAATGATAAACCCCTAACCTTTCTTGGTACTTTATTGTTACATATTGTTTATAGAGCATAGAAATCAAGTGCATGGTAGTGGGTTCCGGTTTTTGAGAGATTATTGTTGATATTCCATTATATCCATTAGATTTATTGCATGAAATCACATTAATTCGTGGAATTTCTAGTTGAGTCCGAATTTAGGGTTTTGTTTGGGAATTTTGGGGCTTTTGTTATAATGTTGGGTTGGGTTTTGATTGGTATTGAATATTTTCTTAGTATAGCCGAATGGAATGGTGTGGCGGTGATGGAATTTTCATTTGGTTTTATGAGGTTGAACCATGTTGGTTGTTAGTGTTCTTGAAGTTGAGTTTTGATATGGTTTGATATTTTAATTTGATGGATGTTTTGGTAGAACCAAATCTGGTTGGATTGGTAGTTAAGCGATAATTGGCTAATAATTATTTGTTAAGGGTTGAGGTTAATGTTTATAGTTGATTCGTTTGGGGTTTGATTTTTTGTGATGGGTTATCATTTTGGATGAGCGTTTTGCTTGGCTTTGATTGGTAGAAATGCTGGAATTGTTGTTGGCTTAGATTATATTTTATGAGTTTAGATTTAGTGTAGGAGTTGATTTTGATGTCTAAAAATGGATTGTTAATGGCTAGGTTGATTTGTATTATTTTTATGGGTTTTAAGTGTGGAATTATTGGATGTTGTTAAGGGTTAGGTTCGGTAAATCCTTGTATTGTTGTTGGAGGTTGATAATAGAATTTTGGGGACTTTGTTTGGTGCAATATGGGCTGATTTGGTGTGATGCTTATTGGGTGTGCTTTTGGTTGGAAAGAGTTAATGGATAAATGTACCAACGTTAAAGTAGAAAGCAAAACAAAATATGGGGTTTATTGTTCAATCTAATTAGGTCAATAACCCATTAAACCGTTTAAGTCTTATAATCTAGATTACGTAGATAGTTAGTAATTGTTAAGTATAGTGGTTAAGACAAGAAGAAGAAGAAAGAGTTGTAAATTATCCAAATAATCTTAAGACATCAAATGTAAATTAGTAATATTATGAAAATACATAAATAGTTTTCGAATCCATTCAGTAATGTAATTAAATAATTAATGCGTTTATTTATATATTATAAAATGCCTAAGTGCGTTATGAAGTGGTGCTTAGCTCGATAAGCCTTCTATACATATATGTGTACATAAATATATGTATATGGGCCGAATATGCTTAGCTAGCTCAAATGGATAAACTACTATAAGACTTAATAGTTAATAATGATAACGAGGCAGCTTGGTACCTAATTCACCTATTCATGTGCATATAGCACTTAAGTGTATCATTAGATTATGTTTAAGTGTTATATAGGTATATGTATATACATATGCATGTATACATGTTAAATATATATTGTTAACTTAGTAAATAAGCAACAAACCATTAATGGATTCACAATGATAATGTGATGTAATAATAATATGTAAGCAAATAAATTAGTAAATGCATCTCATAATTAATAAGCAAAATGTAATAATAACCTATAACCAACGATTAACCTAATAATAGTTTAGGATACCTAGCTAGCTTTAGAAGCGAGTGATGTGATGTGTGAGCTAGCGGGTAGTTTCTGTGTCATAAAGTTTATATTCAATAGCATAGTCTAATGCTACCAATGTTTGCAGGATCGTGTTATAATTGGAGACTTCAATGGGTTCTCCAATGTAGAGTTCGAGTAATTGGAATCTAGTGGAAGTTCGAGTCAAGAGTCTAATGCAGCTAAGGTGGGTATTTCACTCACTGAGAAAATTTTTATATGTATTGGATTGATAAAAATATATATATTGTTTATGAAACCGAACCAACCATATGATGAAACTATGACTTGAGATGATTTGATTAGTTTCGAATATGTTTAAATTATATCAATGATGTTTAAGAAATAGTATAAGAGTGAAAAGTATTGAATTGATTTAAAGTGTTAAGCTTTGCGGTTGAGATTTAAATTATGCAAATTGTTGAGAACATGTCATGTTGAAACTGTTTATGTTTTATGAAATTATGTTTTGAGTTTGAGAACATGTCATGTTGAAACTGTAGAGATTTTATGAAGAAACTACGTTTTGAATGATTTCAAGTGTTTGATAAAATGTTGGATTTGTTTAGTTTTAAGAGAACATGATTTAGTAATAGCATGATTTTTAGCATGATACAGTAGTGAAACATATACTGGTCAAGCACAGAGCATAGAGCATGTAGTATAGAGCATACATCAACAGTTGTACAGCAGTAAAGCAGCAGGATACACAGTAAAACAGCAGTTATCAACATCGTGGGGGACAGACGCCCCAGTAGACCCAGTCATGCATATCATGTATAGCATTGTTTTATGAGTGATGTTTTTATGTTATGAGTAGTTTTTACTAGACGTGTTGGTATGCATAAGTGTCTTAAATGAAAAGCGCTTATGTATATTTCTATCGGATAGTCATGTGTTAAGATGTCGTACATTGAACTTGAAAGTACATGGATACATGACTGCTCAGGTGCGAGTAGTGGCATGTCTATGAGTAAGAAGGTTGACTGTTATTGTTATTCAGGAAAGACATGTTAGCATGATGGAGTTTATCTCTAGTGCTTTCATGATCTACTGACGTTCAAGGCTCGAAGCTGAAATACGATTAGAGATGGTGTTACGAGTGTTTTGTTGAAGGATGTTATCCTAGTATAGAAGAGTAAGATGCCATGTTCTTTGCTTAAGACCTATGTGTATACGTGATATCTGTGATGGAATGATCGTGTGCACATATGTCTGAGCGACTGATGAAAAGTATTATTATAGAGGGGACTATATGTAGAAACTTCAAAGGAGGGATGACTAGAACTTCTACATATGTTCACAGCTATATAGTATGTTTTAAATGTTTTCTGAACAGTCAGTGTTTGCTGCATTAGCTATTGGTAAATTGTGGCTAATATAGTACTTGCACGACTAAAAATAAAACAAAGGTTGGTTATTTATGAAAACTCAATTAGTCTTATATCACTGAGGTCTTAGTATGTTTCATGCTAAGGCGGTGAACTCATTATTTCACCTATGTGGATGTAGATACCACTACAACTGTGTAGATGATGTTTCTTTGGCTGCAGGTACTTCGGTATAGTTGATGGGTTGGTAGCAGTGTGCTTGGGATATTATGACTGAAGCTTGCCGTGACGGTTGTAATTGTCGGACCACGGGTTGTCCACTGTTTTATAGGTTTGGTATGGCTTGTGACGTTTGTGTCACATATTCTTTATAAAGTCATAGTTGTTTTGTAAATATTGTGTTAATAAGACTCATACAAATAGATGTTAAATGTCTCTTTGTTGTAATTAATTTGTGATAGATGTATAAGTTGTAATTTCCGCTATTCAGATTTATGTTTTCTGTTGCATAGATAGATATATGTTATACTCTGAATATTAGGTACATGTTATGGGGCATGTGCCATATGTTGGCTTTGCGACATATCGTCGTGCCACTGTGAGGGCTCGTTTTACGTTTTGTATATAAAAAAAAAAAACAACGGGTCGTCACACATCCAGCCGGCCATCTCAATCAAAATAGAAATTATTAGCCCAGATAAAAATAAGAACGGAACACATGCAATTTGAAAAGGGTACGTTGCTCATAGTCACTACAACAATTTGACAAACATTGTCAATCGGAACATGCATATATTTGAGACACCAATTTCAAGCCACCTTTAAAGAGAATTAATTACCTAAGAAGAAAGGCAATTAATATTAGATTTTAAGCCTAAGCCACCTTCAAAGATAATTAATTTGGTTCATCGATCGATCGATCCCCATTTCCAAAATTTGTAGAGGCGAGTTGTGTGTATCAAAAGGAAGCTTTATTTTGCTGAGAGAGCCTGCCGGAACGAGCTTGAGATTCTCACAATTACAAATCTCGATCATGAACCCATCCGGGTCGTTGAAGAAGAGTTGGTCAATCCTCGTCCCATTTTCTTCATCCTCCACTGTCCTCTTCACGTATTTTATGTTTACCTCCTTCAGTTTTTCCTCCATGTTTTCACACTATATATCATGCATGCATATATGATTCGTCACCAAAACAATCTATATAGAAATAATTAACAAAAATGGAAATAAGCCTATAGATTAGTGCTAGACTAATTAATTATAACCAACAAAAAGATAAAATCTCCAATGAAAAAAAGAGTGTAATGAGGAATGAGAACAATTAATGTCAATATTGAACCTTTGTATATGCACATTAAAGAATAAACTGTCAATGCCTAAGTAAATAACTCTAAAGAAGAAAAACCCAAAAAATGAGAAATATATATCCTCTAGTAATTTGAGTAAGGCTAGAAAGTAGAAACCCTTAATCCCATTTGTATCCCATTTTAGCACCATTTGTATCCCATCCTGCTAAAATAAGAGGGTCAATCAATCCTTGGCTTAGCCCCTTGAAAAAAAAAATAAAAATTGATTGGCGTGGTCACATGAATAAAAATATGATTCTTAACATTACTCTAGAATTTTGTAATGTTTTTAAAGAAAAAAGAAATTATAATTCTAGGAGTACATTAAGTGTCCATAAAAAAATGAGGTGGCTTTTAAAATAATCAATTGATCAAAATCATCATGATTTAATCAATCATACCCCCAATGGTAATTTTAAAAGCCACCTCATTTTTTTATGAGCACTTGATAGACATTTAATGTACTCCTAAAATTATTCAGAAGAAAGTGTAATGTTATATATATACTACACCCTTATGCACCTATAAACCTTCAATATTTTTTTTTAGAAATGCTATAACTCCTTCTAGTAGTGCCTTTATGGGGTCATTCTATGCTGCAATCACACATTTTTTTTTAAATAAAAAAATAGAGAAAAAGCAAGGTGTATTTTTTATTTATTTATTTTTAATTAAAAACAGGATGTCATGTTAGCATATATAGAAAGACATTAGAAGGAGGTATAGTATTTATTTATTTATATATGCGATGTCAAAATTTTCATGCTTAGCAAGCAAAATACTATACATACTAGGCTTGGCAATTCAGGTTTACGAGTGGGGTTCGTGTTGACCCGACTGACCCGATTACACAATTGGGTCAAACACGAACCCGACCAAATTATTAATCGGGTCAAACTTGTAACCCGGACACGATCCAATTGTGAACCGGGTTACGCGACACGAACCCATGAACCCGTGCCCACCCCACAACCCCAAATTCCAATCCGCATTGCAATCACAGGAGAAAATAACCAAAGTTACCAAACAACACAATCCGGCCATGGTTTCCAAACCCATATCACACGGGAAACCATGTTCACAGCCAACAAATGCCAAATTTTGGGCTCCCAAGTTCGCAAACCGAAAACTCGAAAAGACACAGCACTGAGCGTCTGAGCCGCTGATTCGCTGAACCTCAGACAGCGTGAAGCCGTGAGTGTGAACAGTGAACCCGAAAGTGAAGGCCGCATGAAGTTGTGAGTGTGAACTTGTGAGTACGTCTGATCTAAAGGTGAAGTTATGCAGTTATGCTTGTGAAGAGTCAAGACAATGAAGTGAAAAGAAAAGTGATGGTGGAAGACTGAAAGGGTGAAAGGAGCCAAGGAGGGGAGGCTTGAGGCGTGCGGCGTGAGGATGGTGAAGTGAAAAGTAAAGTGATGCGGGTAGGGTTTTGGCGTTTTGCCTTGGACAGTTGGACCAAAAGTGACGTTAAAAAAATAAAAAAATAAAATAACAATCGGGTCATAATCGTGTTTGGCAGATCACCCGCGGGTTGACCCGCTATACACAATTATAAACGGGTCATAATAAGGTTGATCCGGTTCTGACCCAAACCCGATATAATCCAAACCAAACCTTGTTTTTTTGTATCGGGTTCGCGGGTTGTGTCAAAAATTACCAAGCCTAATACATATAATCCTCCCGCCATCCTCATCTTGCAAATCCACTTTTGCATGACTCAAAGGAACCCACTTATATAGACCCTACAAACAGGGCTGACTTTATATAGAAAAAAATTAGGCGGTTGTTTAAGGCCGCCAATTTAATAAGGCCCTCAATTAATGAATATTAACAAAAAAAAAATATATCTATGAAAAAATATTCAAAGGCTTACTTATAGTTAACATTCTTTAATTAAGGTCATAATTATAGTAATAAGTAATTAAAACGGCATTAATATCATTTAATTCTCCAACGTTCCATTCTTGAAATAAG